>OMLM01007744.1:0-10733 GCA_900302695.1 Helostoma temminkii | reverse complement strand
AAGACATTTCAAAACACGACTGGAAAATGCTACGATACCACTCATAAGAACCACGTTGGGGATTATCTCAAGTACAGCCTTGGACGGACAATCACTGGCTTTTGTATTCCATTCCTCATCATACTGGGCTGCTATGGACACATGGCTTTCCTTCTCTGCAGAAGAAATACCATTGACAAGGTACTGAAACAGAGATGTTTGAAGTTGTTGTTCATCTTGATTCTTCTCTTCTCTGTTTGTTACATCCCCCATCATTTATTTAAGAACCTCAACCTCTGGTCAAGAGTTCTGTCCAAACAGAACATATGTCATGGATGGAACAATGGAGTCTACATTGCTCATCAGATAAGTCGTGGTCTTGTGTGTCTGAACAGTGCTCTCAACCCTCTGGTTTACCTTCATGGAAATGAAGAAATTTTTACTCAGCTCAGACGACTGCTCCAAAGAACTCAACAGATGTTCAGTCGTTTGTTTTCATCAAACACCAGCTTTGAGCTCACTGCACAAACTGAAGACAATGTTGAAAAATAACATCTTGATTGTTTAATACTAAATAGATTATATAACACATGTTGCAAGTTCTTTAAGGGTAATACTGTACATCGACTGCAATTTGTTGCTAGTTCTCTTAAATAATGCATTCACCTTCTGAACCGCTTAGTCCCAGCAGGGGTCAAGGGTTTGCTGGAGCCTATCCCAGCCAGCTTACGGGCAAGAGGCGGGGTACACACTGGACAGGTCGCCAGTCCATTGCAGGGCTTAAATAATGCATTGTTTGTATATTTACATTTTTAATTTTTAACAAGATCTTTATGATGTTATTGCCATATGCTGACAGGTGTTACAAAGAAATGCGAAGTTCAAATAAACCACAACTCAAATTGTTTATTTTCACCAAAGGTGGGAAAGATAGGTAGATTGGTAGAGGGTGGAGACGTGTCCTATTAATAAACTGTTAACAGAAATTTAATTTGAGTCATTTAGGTAACTGGTAGCAGGTCAGTTTAACAATGGGTAAAAAAGCACAGCTTCATAATATCATACATTTTTCATGATAACATTGAACAATTTAGAGAATGTGGAGAAATCTCTATCTACAAGACACATGACTAAGACCCTCAGGTGGTGCTGCATTTCAAACAGACATGAGTCTGTAATTGAAATCAGATCAAATCAAGTTTTATTCATATAATCCAGTTTCTCAAGTCACATATTTATCTCAAGGAGTTTCACAATCTCTACAGCAAGACTCTGACATAGTGGAAAACAATAAAGAAGGCATCCCTCGTTCAAAAAGACCAAAAAGATGCAGTAGATGTAATGCATCATAGTAGAATTAAATTATGAACATTCAGAATTATAGAGAATAAACATGTATGTGTCATCAGGAGGATGTCTAGCAACAGGTAGCTCTGTGATTACAGTGTTTCTTTTTTAAATGCTGACACTTATAGCACATGGTTCAGAGATAGACTGTTGTCTGGTTTAATAACTCACCTTGTCACAAACCTAGATGCATGCATGAACAAAACCTCTCTAATCTTCACTGAAGTGTTGCTTACACTTTATCACACACTGAACTCTTTAGTTGAACTTTGGTCAGTGGTGTGACATTCTCTCTTGTGTATGTCCATCATCTATCCCACCTAAAATGTAAAAACATAGTAATTGTGTTTGGCTGCAGTTTAGTTGCATATGATGTCATCTTGGGGAGGCGGAGTTGCCTGTGGTTTGAATGCAACTAAGAGAGTGTTACTGTAAATGTTTTATATGGATTTTGTTATATATTAAGAATAAAGAACAGGAAATTGTACTGAAGATAAAATTCTCACTTTTTTATGTCTTGTGGTTAATTATTCTATAAAATGTAATAAGGTATTTTTACATCACAGCAAATTGAAATATGGCATTGTTTCCCATGTTTGTTGGGTAACGACTAGAACAGCTTCAAGAGAACAGAATTTACCAAGGTCTATTATTCCAATGTCAACAGTAAGACTAGAGGTTTGATGCTTTGTTTAGAGGGTTGATGCTTTGTTTGCAGATCAAGGACCTTGCAAGCCAAATATGGCCAATACATAGTTGTACAGTGTTAAAATAGTCAACTTACAAGTAATTGTCCTGCATTTTTACTTAAAAATGCTTATAAAAGTCTTGGCTTGAGGACCAAAAATTATAGTAGTGATTATGCAGAATGCTGCAATGTCTTGTCCAATATTATTAGTTGGTACTATATTTTGTGTTACTTCAAATTTTAAGATAGTTGAGGAAAAGTTAATTTGCCTTTAAAATGTAGTGACATTTAAATGTAAATTAGGAGAAAAAGGTCATAAATGTTTTTGTTCTTAACTGTGTACTTGGTGATATTTCTTATTGCCTCCTTAATCTTACAGTCCAGCTAATGGTGTACTGCTTTCTGGAGAGGAAATGGACCTAAGAAGATGTATTCTGCAAGATAACTAGGTTCTGCATCAACCTGAATTTGTGTTGTACTGACCTGATGCCATACTGACACAACAGTGCATTCTCTGAAGTCCATATTAGTAATAAAAATAGTTAAATAATAGTTCTTAGCTCTTTCTCTTAGCTCTTGTCTGCCTGTCATTTGGGCTGCACATGTTTATCAGTTACAATTTTAGAATTGTGTGAAGAGATAATGATCACGTTTCTGTGTGAAAAAGTTGTGCTGTGAAAAGTTACCACAAACACTTGATTGCAGTTGTTGTTGCCAAGAGTAGCACAACCAGTTGTTAGGCAATTACTTTTTTACATAGAACCAGGTTAGGACAGTTTTCTCCCCTTAATAAATGAAGTCATCCTTTACAAACTGTATTTTGTATTTACTTAGCTTATCTTAGCGTAATATAAATATTTGTTTGATGATTTGAATAATTTAAGTGTGACAAATATGCCCAAAACAAACAAACAAACAAAAAACACTATGACTATCATCAGGAAGGGAAATACTTAACACAGCACTGTATGTGGTCTGGGGTGCTGTAGTCATGCATGTTGCCATTTAAGATTAGGAAGTTGATAGAGTCCCACAAATATATTTTCTCAACTGATACTTTATATACTATTTGTCAGTGTCATACTAAACCAATTATTCAGCAATGGAATAAATTGCAGAACATTATTGAACATATGTTATTAAACAGGAATAAAAGCAGAGCACATACACATAGTGATCAGACAGATTGGCTCTGTTTAAAGGGACAATAACTAATTTTAAGTGTCTTTCTTTGAACCAAAACAAAGACTACAACCACAACTTGCCCCTTGCTCCTTGCCCCTCCCACCCTGTTTCTGCAACTATATCATTCACAATGTCAAACCTATTGCCCCATCCACACTGAAAGCCAGGCTAGAAACTATTATTCTAAACTAATGACATAGGTAAACAACAATATCTAACACAAGTTACTCACATATGAGTAACATACAACATGTTACCAGTTTATAAATGACACGTCACTCAAGCTATTAACAACCAGCCAGCTGAAATTCATGTACGTATTGTTTTGGATGGATCTATAAAATCCTCTGTCTGTGTTTCTGAGGGAGCCTAAACAGCATGTTACAAACACTGTAAAAATCCATGTACTGGAAAATGCTGCTTCTTTGATCCATATGCTTTTGATGAATGTGCCTTCAACAAAACCTGATTTAGTTTATCTGTGCCCAAGTCATCGACACTGACCTCAGTTTGCACGTACAGTTCCCCCTGCTTTGACATCTTCTTGGCTAAAACTAGTGTTAGCACTGATATCACCATCACAATGAATACCGTAGAGTTTCATTCCTGCACCATCTGGATGAGAGACAGACTCCATTTTCCACTTTTGCCTGGTGTCAGAAGGCAATCCAAACCATTTCCTGATATCCATCAATACCAAAACCCATTAGCCACGTGACCTAGTTCATACACACACTTCTGTGTCCACCTTCGGTCTAGCATGTGGTTAAAGCAGGGTTTCTTTGTGACAGCTCCACTGTTCGTTTGGAATGAGAACATGAGCTTGGGCCTGCTGCTAGAAGATTCACTAGGTGGTAGGGTTGGAGGCCATAGCACAAAACAAAACCTCAGTAAAATGACAGAATGTCTGTCTAATTTCTGTTAAATATTAGTTATTGCAGCTTCAAATCTCTTTATGTGAAGGTACACAACAATGAATGTATACTAAATAATGGTAAGAATTTCAACTTACTTTCAATTTCCAACTGTGGTAGGTATGGTGGGTCAAGTTTAGTCAGTCTGTAAACTGTAGCCTATAACATCAGGCATTCATCATGTCCTGGACAGCAGTTAGTAGAATAACTAACTAATGGGGCCGCTGCAATTAAGATAAATAGGTTGTCCACTAACCGTAGCATCACTGGTTCAATTCCTTTTCCTGTCATATGTCCAAGTTTTCTTGAGCAAGACACTGAACCCCAAGTTTGCCCTAGGAACCCTTCAGGAACCTTAAATGACAGCTCTGCCAATGGTGTGTGAGTGTTAGTGTGACTAGGTGAACAAGAAGCAGTGCAAAAGCACTCTGAGTACCAATAAGGTAGAAAAGCAATATGTAAACTGCAGATCATTTACCATTTTACTATTTATGAGTATGCTTTTGTTTTCTAGTATAACAGCCGTGTGAATTGTGACAGGTGAGCAAAAACATTGTGGCTTTTTGTTCCTACTACTACTACCCCCACTCTCCTCCTCCTTCTACTTTCTGTTCTAAACAGATCATTTCACATACTTACTTTTGCAATTATTAAATAAAGAGGTTTATTTGGTAAGTAGATGAGGAACCAGGTCTTCTTTGTAATATTTATAAGTCTGTTCAGGTGGACAGTAATGGACATGTGTTTCCAACACAGTTTAAGGCACAAGATCAAGCCGTCACAATGTAGTGACAAACTGTTAATATGTGGTTTACTCTGTGTTTTTGCCGTACTGTAGAAGTCTTTTGGCTTAGAAATCAGGAAGCATAATGTTGCTGACTCATGTGCAACCAACAAGCTGTCTTACTGAACGCCAATCAGATTGCACTATCATTCTGAACATCTTGACATCCTGTAGAACAAGAGCCAATCTGATTTGTCCAGTTAGTATAGCTGTATTTAATAATCTCATAAAACAATGCAAGTTATTATGGAACACTCAATGTGGAATAATAATGATAATGAGTATTAGAATTAAGTGAAATGAGGGCAAAGCATAAACAACCTACTGACATATGGCCTGTGATAGACAAACAACCTGTCCAGGGTGAGACCAACAGGGAAAGCAGTTAGGGTAATGACTTGACGTATGTTATTTTAGCCCTTATCATCTAATTTTAATGACGGCCTGGTTACCAACATCGGTTTTTGAGTTCTAATTCTGTGGTATTGTGTCAACCTCACCCTGTCAACTTGCATGCCATGGTAATCAAATCATGCAAATATGTTAATTTTTCGGCAGACAGGTAAATGACCATCATTAGACAAAGTTTCTGCAAGATAAAGAAAGAGAGTGAATACACATCCAATGATTGTTCCATAATGCAATCTACCATCTGCATTCTCTGACAGGTTTGTTATCACCATAGCTATGAGTGTAATGTAGAGCACAACCACAGACCATTGTGAAGTTTTGTACAGGATATAGCAAAACCAAAGCGAGAATGAGCTGGCTGGTAAAAAAAATCACAATTGTGGTTTTAGTCAGAATCTTACTTGCAGCGTTTGTTTGTTGCAGTAAAGGTGTTTTTTGCCTAACCAGCAACTCTGGGGAGACTTTGCCATTTGTTGCTGCAACAGCTCCATCCGCCACCTGATAAAATTATGATAATACTAGGCCCAGGTGTGTTTCCCAGTTCATATGAATATAGGAGCAAATCACAGAAAAGCCTGCTGCAGCCACATGCAAGATGGAGTTGGAAACTGGAAGGAAAACTAAAGAGGTGGTATTCTAATACACAGAGAAAGCTAACAGCTGATGTTAGCTTTGCGTATGAGACTGGATATGTAGAGGAAAAATTTATTGTGGAAACAGGATAGTCGGGCATGGAGCAGAGATATATGGAAATAGGAGTTGCAGTATAGTCTAATAGGAGTGACAGTATATGGTGTTACGTTTATTTTGGTTCTTAGAAGACCATCTGAAGTTAGTTATAGGCCCTTTACCCAAATAAAACATAGTCTCTGCTCTTTACTGCTGCAGTCACACCTGTCCTTCATATTGTGTAACATACTGCTGTTGAAAACACTAACAGTCAGCAAATCAATCAATGTAATTATCCCATACATGTGGCAACGACCATTAATGTCAAAGTTGCAGATTTCAGATGCAGATTACAAAGGCTGATCAATTTTATCTTCAGTCTTGGTTGTTTCAGGTCAGCATGAGAGTCCTAGAAACAAAGGTTTGCTTGTGACTTTAGTTAAGTTAAACTTATTTATCCATTCTAATCACTAGTGTTGTCTTGTATATATAATATGAAATGTAATAAGAAGGCCGGGGAGAGTAAGATATCAATTTAATAAAGTAAAGTAAAGTAATGCATTACTCCTTATACTGAGTAATAAGTAAAGTAACATTAATACTTTTTTAAGGAGTAATAAGTAAAGATCAATATATTGACTGATGACTGATGGCATACATAGAACATATAAAAAATTAATTTTCTCACTACTACGCTTCACCTGCACATTTACAGGTAGAAGGTCATGGGAACAAAACCACCCAGCTGTGGTCCCTCTATGTTCAGAGTGTATGTTGTGTATGTCCCCATTTTAGAAGCAAATATGGCCTTTGACACCACCTCTTCACAATTAGATATGTTTTGAAAAATATTTATTATATATAGGTTTGGCTTTAAAAGGTCAGGCAGTGTCTTAAAAGTAATATCTGATCCTTGAGGTTTGATCTCAAATATCACACCCCTCGCATTTGTTGCAGCCTGTCTTACATGCTTCAGTTCGACCTTTGCACTTGTTATGACGCACCCTCAGAACTCTGCTGCTCCTTTGCCATGTGTGTATGTTGTGAACTCTGGATCTGGCAATGATTAAAGGACAGGCCCAGCGCGCTGCTATCATATGTCCATGTGTCGTGAAAGGGAAGGAAAGGAGGGGTGACCGCGAGTGAGGGTTGAGAATACTTTGGCAGAGGAGGTCAGTTTCTTTAAAAAGAACATGAGCTCTGTAGACACGAACACATAATCCAGTGTGTCGATTGTGTTGATGGTCTGCTGCTTGCTTCACTAGAGTGTAGCACATAATGGAGGTTCCCCAGCTGGAACACAAGAGGCTCCACAGGTGTGACAGTGCAGGTGAGATCACTGATGAACTGCCTAAAACAATACATTGAAGAGGTTGTGACACAGGGGTGGCACATTGGTGCAGTGGTTAGTGCTGTCGCCTCACAGCAAGAAGGTCCTGGGTTCATTTCTCAATTCTGTGTGGAGTTTGCATGTTCTCCCTGTGTTTGCGTGGGTTCTCTCCGGGCACTCCGGCTTCCTCCCACAGTCCAGTGACATGCAGTCAGGTTATTTGGGGACTCTAAACTGCCTGTGAGAGTGTGAATGGTTGTTTGTCTATATGTGAGCTCCAACACACCCGTGCTTAAGCAGTATAGAAAATGTGGCATGGATATGAAGGAGTTAAAGACTCTATGTGGTAAAATGTAGTGTAATGCTTAATGAGGCAATCGTGAAGCAATGCATTGCTAATATTGTGAAATGGCTTTATGAAGAACTTAAAGACAGGTCCAGTCCAGCTCATCACAACAAAAACAAGCCCACACGTACAGTATGTATGTACAAATAGTATGACTCAGTGCTTTGCAACATTTGGTGGACTTGCTCACACATATAATTTTATATTTTTCATAAAAAACCTCTAACATTGTTGTGTATGCATATACATTATATACAAACAGACACACTGTGAGGACATGCTAGACCAGTGTCTTTATGTCTCTATGGATGGCCACTTTCACAAACTACCCCAGTTTGCAGCAGCACATTCAGCTATGTTGTTGCTGAAGGATGGTGCTGCTCCAGCTGAGCATAGTTTAGCTCATAGGAAGACTTATCCAGGCTGGCCAGTTAGAGTATGATAGGCAAAGAGTCTAGCCTTTGCAGCCTGAAAGTCAGGTGAGCTGTTGCAAAAGGAGCATTATAATTGCAATGTATTAGCACTACAAAATAAAACAAGCATAACATATATATATAACATATACAGTATAATATATATATAGTATATATAGTGACGACTCACTCTACCACAAGGAGCCAAACCCAAAAGAGGAAGTGCAGATAAAGAAGGGCTGTTGTTTTGTTTGTTGGTTTGTTGGTTTGGTTTGTTTTTGCCACTTGCCACTGTACTGAGGGATTTTACCGTATTATGAAGGATTGTACCCACACACAGTATGTGTGACACTGAACCTGGTCCATGATCTGACCATGACTGTATGAATGTTTTTTATACACATATGTTTGGTTTTATTAACACAGGACACAGTAGACTTACTGTCCCCCCTTGTCCCCAGTCTTTCTGCAATTTAACCAGCATTCAAGAAAGAACTTTATTAATCCCGGGGAAGTCAGCCTTGTTACAGCAACATAAACACAATAACAAAGAAATCCAAGCATGAAAAAATATAAGTGGTGTGAAGTGCAATGAAGACTAACAATGTATTGACATTAATGAATAATTATGTCACAAAGTTATGATGTATGATACCAAGACATTAAACACACAGATGTCGCTGCTGATGAAAACAGTGACTTAACAGTGCAGTTAAAAGTTAACTGCTGGGACTATTCTGTGTTCTCTGACTGTTTTCCGCCTTCGCTGCTGCCCCAGCAGAACACAGCAAAGAAGATGCCACTATTGGAACTGTCCTTAAAAAACAGTTCTGAGGTACTTATACTTTATCTATGATGTTATTTAATGAGTTTTTAAATATACATATATTCCAATAAAATACCCAACAGTTAAAAAGTTAAAACTAGCTCCACCTCAACCAGCAAATCTAAAATGATGTCTACATAGGTGATAATGATAGAGTAGTTCAGTAGTTATCTGGTAAACTGACCACAGAACAGCTCAGGTTTCCATTTAAGGTATAAACATGTTCTTTTTTTAGATTCTGGAGAAATGTCACCAGAAACCTGTTGCTTTTGTTAGAACAGCTGACAATGGCTGCAACTTTCTAGTGTGGGGCATATTTAAAGTTAAGGTTTTAACTGCCCTCTGGTGGTAAAACATGAGAAGACATGATACACAAACTGCCTGCTCTGCAGCAGCTCATTTGAATTCATGAGAAACTCCCACGTGTGTTATCCTTGTCTCACATGACTCTGTTCCTTTTCCTTTGGCTGATAAAGCAGCTGTGTAACCTCAACAGATGTATAGCAGATTGGGATTTAGATACCGTCCTGCTGTCTGACGTCACAGCAGAGATTCTGGCAGCTCCCTTTAAACTTTTTAAATCACGAAACAGATGGACAGGCACACAAGCTCCCCCCTCCTGCTTAACAAGTACTTCTCCTTAGCAACAGTCAGCTGACCTCCTATAGGTCAGTGTTCAGTGAAGCAAACACACATGCTGATCAGAGAGCTGTGCACCTCCGCGTTCCAGCGTTCCACACAGGCCTCATGGCTCTCACTTTTAACATGTCGACAGAGCAGAAAAAACTGACACAGACTCCTCTGCTCAAGATCTGGGTGCCATGGATGGGCTGCAACTTGAACCGCAGGAGAGGATGTAAGTGCGAAAAACATCTGATCAGCTTTAATAGAAGATTACAATCCTTATTCTGTTCTGCCTCTACTTTAGCTCAGCTCGTTTAAGCAGACCAAGGTAAAGTTCACATTCACACATCCAGCTTCTGACTGTCCTGCTGCTTCAGGAGTCACAGCTCAGTCCTGTCAGGGGAGGCAGGTGATGAAAGCAACAGTCTGAGAGATAAGGTCGTCACACTCCATATGACAGCCAGACTGGACCGACCCAGGTCTGAACTGCCTCTGTGTTCAGCGTCTGATGCCGCCCTTTGAGCATTTTGCTGATGAACCATATTCCATTCATAACAGCCTGGAGGCCGACACTGTGCTGGGCAGTGTATAGACACACACAGAGCATCCGGGTACATCTGGGGGTACAGCTAACTGGAAATTAGTCTGGCTGAAATTACTGGAATAGACATACAAGAATGTGGCAATAAGGTCATGACTGTGTAAGAAACACACAGACACTTTGAAACTAGATTTACAGAATCTACATTATATAGTGATCTAATTTTTAATTTTTAAATAACTGCGACTTGTGACACCATCTGAACCAAGGCCTTAGATTTGTTCAGCAGACACTTTAACACGCTTGGAGATTAAACGTGTTCTGTTCTGTGATGATCAACCATATGGTGCAGCACCTTCTGCTGCTGTTGCTCTTGTTGTTTAGATGATGGGGATACATGCATTCTGGAGGTATTTTCACGTCTTTGGGGGTGTATTTGACTAGTTAGAAATTATGTTTTTGTTTCACTTTCTTTATGTATCACTTTATTTAATTTGCTTGGGTGATGGTTGAAACCGTTTTCTGTGTTAAGGTGTGCTGCCAAAGAGAAGAAGGCAGACATTGACTCGCTGTGCTGGTTTACAGACATTTGAGCTTTTACTCCCTCCCGTATTGAAGATTACTTTGGCAGTGACACACACACACACACACACACACACACACAAATGGCTTTTAG
>OMLM01007743.1:0-10815 GCA_900302695.1 Helostoma temminkii | reverse complement strand
GTCAGGTGCCTGGAGACAGCCCGAGTCATGAGAACCAGTTGGCTAGTGTGAAGACTGAGGAGTCTGAGAAGCTCAACAGTTAGACACCAAGACGGAAATATGCACACACGCTGAGGTTTTAACATCCCACAACTTGAGTTTTACACCCTGTAGGTTGCAAAAAACAAAACTTATACTTGCCAAATGTGTGCATGTGTCAAAATGCAAATTCACATTTTTCATCCATGCAAAAAAAATAATACACAAAACAAAAATTTTTATGTTAGTGACAGCTTCAACCACTAGAGGTCAATCTAGAACAATGGTCATTTGTGGCACAGGCCTGTGAAAAGGCTGCAGTGGAGAGAAAATGTGTATATTTCATGAAAGGTGCTGTCTAATCGCGCACTTTAATCCAGTTAGAGAATTTCACTTTAAAAGCCAGTTCAAACCAAAGACTCCTTCAGTTCCACAAACAATTTAACAAAACAGCTTGGGGACCAGAATTGAAAAATTGCTTACATGTGCATAGTAGATTAGTTTTGTTTGTACGATTTCCTTCTTTAAAATAAAGGATTTTTTATTGCAAAACAAATTCATACATATACTTTTGTACAGTATGTTTTATCTCTGAATAGTTTAGGTTTGGGATTCTGTCATTTTATTTTTCATATCAAACTGTATATGATTAGTTAATCTTTTTTTGTTTATATGTCAGATTCAATAAAACTTAGATTTAAATTGAATTAGTAATGATTGAAACAATTTTATGTGAATTGAAAGTTTTCAGAAACACAATATTGGATCAAATTTGATAATAATAAAGTGTTTATGTGTGTTGTGACTAATTCAGCATTGCACTGTACATTGTATTATAATAAGTGGTGAATGAATTGTAGAATCAAAATCAAACTGTGATCATGAATCGCAAATCACCATCAAAGTAAAAAATTCTATTTTCAAAATAGAATTGATTTTACTTATGCTCCTTTTAGTCAGATGTCTGTTATTGTTTAGGATAAACTAATGATTCTGCAATTTTATAAAATTTAGGAGAGTAGCAAGAGGCAACGCAATCAAGTCTCTGCTTGTTATGATGAAGGCCAGTCATCATTAGGCCCTTTTTTGCTTGAAGACTTAATGGCTGTGTCGCAATCATGGTGGAAGGGGTTAATGCATCCAGTCCAAACGTAGTTCGTCTCTCACCACATAATTAACACTGTTTCACTTTCAGGGATCAAAAAGCCGAGGAAAACTGGTGTCTTTGTTAGATATGGTCTCCTCTGGGCCTGGGTATGAGGGTTGATTAGTGCCAGTGAGGAGGAGGAGGGGGAGGAAGAGGAAGCATCATCAACAAATCAATGGATCAGCAAGGATTCGCAGAACAGTTCTTTTTTTGTTTGTTTGTTTTATTGCTTTAGAAAAAGTATCATGTGGATTAGATACAAAGGGAATTATAGCAACAAGTCAGCAAGTCAAGTAAATGTGCATAAGATTTTACTTCTTCCAACAATAAAGAAATAAAGTCACTTTGCTGACAAGTTCATGCTATTAATTTGCCCAGAGCATGCTGGGAAATGTAATGCCAAAACCCGAAATATATTCATTAACAACAGAGAAAAATTGGAAAAAGACACAAACATGAAAATTAGACCCTATTCCATGACTATACCTAACTTTTGTAAGATGCCAGTTTTCTGAACAAATTTTGAGTTGTGCCATGACAATTCAAACTTCACAATTCAGACCCCACCAAGAAGCAGATATTTCAGTTAGGTCGTATTTTCATTCTAACTAGTTTCTTAAACTTCTCATCTCATAGTACATGTATTATGCAATATTTCGTATTAATATCCTCATCTACTTTTAAGTTTGCCATTAGCATGCCTTAATGATGTCCATTCTGTTAGCCAGCCTCTATGAGGCAATAATCACCCTCCATATAGAGGGCCCCTTGCAGGATGTGAGGGCCTCGTCTGCCCCCACCCCCCACCACACCCAATTTGGTGATGGTACCTCGGCGTGAACAGGCGCCGCAGTCTTTTCCCAGGAAGGAGAAGACAGGTGGACAGCTGTTGACTGAATAGAAGCTCACACTGAAGAGCTTAATTGAGCTTCATAGGGCTAATTAAAATGCAGAGAATAATAATCATGATTATGGTAATTGTTCTATTGTCTAATATGTCTTCTGGAGATGTGCTTGTTTGGCATCATACCTGCAATATGTTGAAGACCCTGAACAGTAAAAGTAGAAATCTTTTTGTGGTCTTCAAGACTGTATCACAACTATCATTACATTAAGTAATATCATAATATGATATGGTGAAATGTTTTGCAGAATGTATAATGTGTAGCAAGCTGGAATTATAATTGCATAATAACATATAATTACATGCTACAGAACAAATTGTCTTTAAATTTGGAAATGAGGTATAGAATTAAATATAAACCTCACTCATTTGCATAAGTTGTATCTTCACTCATTACAGGAGCACAGAGTGAGAACAGAGGTCATATCCTCTGTACTTTGGAGGACATGAACATTTTAGACCCCTGTCACTTTGCGTATCCTTCAATTTTCACTGAAGTCGGTCAGAGTCAGTGGCTGCATCAACTTTAATTTTGTGATTTAGGTTTCCGCTCCAGTATGGTATTACCTGGTCAACAGTTTTTTCTGTCTATTTTAATAAAATACTGACATAATGCTATAACTGACTAATAGAAATTTACATTGTGTGATAACTTTAGCGTTTACTTTAATATTTAAAGGTGCAATTTCTAATGTAAATGGCTTTATCTGAACCAAAACAAAGACTACAACCACAGCTCCACTCCGATCCTGCTTTTGCAACTATGTCAGTCATGACATATACCTCCATGGCCAGTCCCCTAGCTACCATTAGCTGTTAGCTCAAAAGTGACAGTTCCTTTGCACAGCAGAACTGCCTAGACATATGCTGCTTTCAGATAGGAAATGGAGCCCAGTATATGTAGGTGTTACCACAGGGAGCTGCATATGAGCAAGAACACAATATAATCCAAACCTCTGAATCATTCTGTCCAGAGGTTAGCCGGACTTTATCAACAACAACAATGCGTCTGGTGCCATTTGTACTTTTTCTTACACAATATGTAAGATACTGTGTATGTGTGTGTTTTCACAAGCAAAAGAAAATGAAACTTTCCTCTCTTCATTACTTCAGTATTTTCGTACTTTTGTATTATATTATATTTATTATATTATATTTCGTATATACTCTTCAAACAAACACTTCTTCTCTAAAAGACCCTGAAAATGACTCCAGTATTTGTACTATTGTAATTACTGACATCTCTGATTATATGAAACTTTTACACAGTGTACTTCTTTCCTTTAACAAAATATCACATCTCGATCCAAGAGATCGTAAAAAACTACTAACGTACTGCTGCATGTGTCCCATGAGCAAGGCATGACTGAATGGTGCAGATTAGTGCCTCGGGCTAAACGGGGTTCTATTAAGCAGCTGTAGCCTCCTGTGGCTCAGCCCCAAGCTCATATGTGATTGTTGTCCTTAACATCACTCTGGAGGTGAACATAATGGGTTAATAGGCTCCCTCAGGATCTCCTGGTCCCCTGTGGGAGCCCTTAGCCTGCTCACAGCTCTATGGAGTCCGTAAGGGGCCAAGGCTAAAGCCACCGTGGGGATCTGACACACTGACAGAATGTCAGAGCCTGATAAGATTAATCTAATTTGTATTAAAAAAATGCATGTTTTTATTGCTGCAGTATATATGTTCACATAACTGTGATTTATGAGGACTCAACTGTGGTGTTTATTGGTATCAACCCTTCAGATAGTTTTATTTTCTATACCATAAAAAGTCACACTATAGGTAAGCTGACTGACTGAAATTCATAGTGTTTGTTGCAAAAACTAGAGAAATCAATTGTAGAATATGATATTAGCACTAAATGTTGCCTTTAGAAAATGCTTTTAGTAATGTAGTGGAATTAAAGTAAAAAGTCAAACTAAATCAAACTGAACTTTGTAACTTCCCCTTTCCAAACGACACAGTGATAATATTTACTTGCATAATTATTCCATGTGCTTATGCATTTGTTGAGCTGCTTCACAGCAAACTTCTCAGTGTAAATTGCAATCAGAGTATAAATATCAACACTTCTGTGGTACATCTGCAAGTGCACTCTCATCAGAGTTGATTTAACCCCAGTTTTGAACAGTCATCCCAAAAATCTGTATCGACTCTCCAATCAGCACTTGTGAGCTCAGAATCATTACCAGTGAAAATATGGAAATCTGGAAATATTGCAAGGGTATATGAGCTATGCACAGACAGCAGACAGTGCGCAGTGTCACATGGAGAAAAAACAAAACTTAAAGACACAGTTTGGGGCCCTGACTTTTAGTGCTGTGTTTTTCGTTTAGATTCAGATTATATCCAGGAACAAAGCCGTGATCGTAGCCCCCTCATCACCATTCTGGAAGGATCAGCAACCTGCTGAGAGGTTGTGACTGATGCCAACTAAGCAGGGTGATGATGGAGCAGGGGTGTCGGCGGGGGGTGCTGACTAAATGCAGGAAGTTGTTCAGCTGGAGAGGGTTTCAGCCACTTGACTGAGGGGAAATTGCCTTCAGTGCTTCATGAGTATTTGGGAGTGCTTCACTTGAATTTCCTCCCTGAAAAATGGCTAGCTGTGTGAATGCCAAATCAACAAAAGTAGTGGCAGTGTTCATTTCAGGCCTGCAAATGACTTTTTTCAGGCCTTTCGTAGCTCGCTATGTGGCTGACAAATCCTGCGTGTGAAAGTAGACCTGCAAACCTGCAACCCCAGGACCTCCCTCAGTCCATCATGAACGAATATGACAAATAAGGGGCACAGAGATTCCTATTAGAAGTTATTCTCTCCTAAAAGAAACTTATAACTTGTTGAACACAATTTCTGAATATTGGGGGGAAATAATTTCATGGCATAAAGTAGCTTTCAGAAGTTATCCCAAAATCCCAAATCCCAAAATCTAACACTTCTTGAGTTTTATTTGAGAGCTACAAAGAAATCACTCCTGTTATTATAACAGTGGTAAAAATTTCTACATTTGTTGCTTTTGGTTGAAGAAAATAATGTCTGATGAGTCCAGGATGTGTTTGTTTATGTTTTTGCCATAATTTTGAAATTTGGTGGATTTCATAACAATTACTGAACCATTTATATTTTTAACATTGAACAACCTGCACCAGATTAAAACTGTTGTTTTACAAGGAAGGATGCGTTTAATTTTTTTTAAAGCTGCAGAAGCTCATAAGATCACCTTCCCTACTTTCACCAGTCATTTTCATACAATCCCTGACACTGCGAGACTTTGACTATAAATCTTTTAACACAGAGATGCACTAAAAACCTTCACATAAAGATGCAGCAAGTGTTTTACCACAAATTCAAAGAAACATTAAGTAAAGTTCAGCCACTTTCTTATGTAATAAGCAGCTTTCCTCTGACTGCAATCCAAGCATCTCAATTAATTCCTTAAGGTCATTATATCATTGATGTGCCACTCTGTAATTCAAACTTCTCTTTATCCTTCCTCAAACTGCCTACTGGGCCTTTAATTATGTCTTAGATGACAAAGCAAACACCAAATTTAAGACCCTTAGATAGAACAAAAAAATTCTACAATTGGAAAGATCTAAAGAAATCATGTTCATAAACTGACTGAATGACCATTGTGACATGGAAGGATCACATTTAGGGCAGAATGGGGCAGCCTCTAATCTCAGTATTCCTGCGAGGTCCCCTGGCTTAGCACCCCGTGCACTAACAAGGCCTCCCACTGGACCTATTACAAGAGGAAAAACCAACAAAGGCACTTATTACACACTCCTTATGAAAGACACCAGGGGTGAAGGGGGGCAAGCTGGACACCACTGGAACAAAAGAAGCCCCCCTTTTCCCCACCACCAGTCCCCAGACGCCCTCACCTCCATCCCAGTAGCCCGTTCACCCGCCTACTCCTCCAAATCAGCCACTTCCACTTCACGCATACCTCCGGGCTGCAAGCATTGTGGAGGTGTGTGACTCAAGGGGGTCAGCAGAGGTCGGGGGCAACACGGCCTGTTAATTGAGCGAGCCCATTGAGGGAGCATGTGGCTCAGCAGGGCCTCACCGGGGGCCGAGTCAGTGTTGTGAATGGAAGGGAGCAGCTAGGAAGTCACGCTAGGCTGCGAACGCAAAGACCTCAGTGATGAGCGGACATTCAGGCATACACGTTCTGAATCTCACATCCTGAATACTGGGTTCACTTCTCAGGCTTCTGCCCTGGTTTCCAAACTCCACATGCAGTCCACATGCAAAATACGACTTCATGGTCATTTGTAGAGCATTTAACTATACAATGTCGATTTATATAAAAAACCCCAACAAATCCCACTTAAGCAAAAACCTTCTGCAAAACTCCTGCATTACCAGGCTCGACTGGTCAGGTGAGTGGAAAAACAACAGGCCACAAAACAAAGACAAAACAAAACAACAATGAGAAAACATATCAAGGGACAATTCACTAAGCCTGAAAAGTCCTCAGAACTTAAAACAAGCCCAGTTGCTACTGAACAGAACCTTTCTTTTTATGCATCTATAATGTGAATTTTATGTCAGTGCTTACGGAAATAGACTCTGTAAACTGTAAAGATAAAAATAGGCATATTTGGCTCATACCTTAAAAAGTGAGCTTGACTCTGTTTTCTGTCAGAGCATGAGTTTGAGTAAGACACACGTACGGGGAGAGACTTGCTTTCAGAAGTTAATCCCAACCTTTACCCAAGCTCCTTCATTAGCATAAACCCAAGCATTAGCTGACTATTCCACAAACAGGCTCATATAATCTTGTCAACACCCAATCTGCATGCCATGTTTCATGCACACCCTTGAAAAAAAAGCATACAGCAAAAATCTGATTCCCCAGAAATAATTGCCCAAAGGCAGCACCCTGCGGGACTCTTCCTGGAACAGGATTACCCTCCTCTCTGTTTCTCCCTCACACTGCTGTTTGAGTTCACTCAGCAGTCCTGAGAGTCAAATTATTGAACTTCACTGCATCATATGTCTTCATGTTAGATGGATCCTCCCTCTGAAACTTTATGAAACTCTGTGTGCAATTTTCCAGAATTTGAAACTATGGAATCTAAACTGTCCTTAATCAATCTAAGGTTGTTCAAGCGACATCAAAAGAGCACAAGTGCTGAATCCTGATTTCAAATGCACATATGTTATACGATTATGAATTCATTCAGCTGTTCAGACCATCATATTCAGTTGTTAAGCTCTCACTATAAAACAAGCGTTTAAAAAGATCCCTTAGGGAATCGAGGGGGCATCCAACCAATCCTCTTCTCTTACTACTTTCTCGCTGCTCATTACCTCATTCTCATCAGTGAAAAAGACAGAAAGGAAATCTACTGATAAAAGACAGAGGATGAAAATACCCAGGATCTGATACAATCGAAAGAGAAAGACAAGGCCAGAGGAAAAGATTTGGGGCCATGCGTTAATTAACGGGTGCCTAATCTCAACCAAATTAATAACCGGGTCATGGATGTGACGGAGAGAGGGATGAAAAGAGGGGAGAGGAAAAGGGTAAAAAAGGAGAAAAGAAGAATGTTGCATGATGGTTCTGGGTAAGCCGATGGGAATTTTGTCCCTGTCTTTTCCCCATAACCCCTCCTAACCTCTCCCATTCTCCTCACCGCTCCGATCACAAACCCTCTTTGTGGTTCTCCCAAAAAACCTTTGTCGGATGCCAATTTGCATAAAGGCAACAAGCAACAACACTTTTTTCCTCTCCTGTGGGATAGGACAGCAGCAGCTCCTCCCCTAGCAATGGCATTGCAATTCTTCTTGCTTCAGGACACACACACGCGCACACACACTCACACACGTACAGGAGCAGACGTGCAGGATGGCATGACGATGAATGTTCTTGTTTGATGATTCCCTCTGTGCATGTACTATTTATTTGTGTACAGTGCTCGCACACACATATGCCACGTACACATTTTCATTGCTCATGCACTGATGAATGCAGCACCATAACACACACACACAGACACACACACACAGAAAACCCTCACATGGCTTCCTTTTGAGCGTAATTAAAACAGGAGGTGCTCACACAATACGCTTTTGTCTTAGGGCATGGCGAGGACAGGCGGGGCGAGGGGCCGCTGCATATTAATTAGGAGGCTGTGGTGTGAAAGCCAATCAGGCGTGTTAAACAGATGACATACTGGGACAAATATGGCACTACTTTCTTGCTGCTCTCCCACGGTGGCGCATGGATACAGCATTGCACACTGCAACTTCCGGCCATGGCGTGCTGCCAGTGCTTGGAAATTAGCAGCAGGAGCTGTTGGGATGAATTAGCGCCCTGAACAATGCAGGAGGCTGTGTGCTACACAGCAGGGAGACGAGATGTGGCTGACAATAGGTCACACCAATAGGTGGCGACGTTGAGTCGAGCAAAGCTCAGACCTGCACTACAGCTTCTTTTGTTTTTTTCTTCACACGAGCCTCAGAAGTGCATTCAAACCTGAGGTGGAATCAAATGAGTGTAATCACAAAAGTATGTTTTGGATTTGTGATGAAGCCTTTTTGCTGCCATCAGTGAAGACAAGAAGAGACGTCACCTGGAAAACATGGCACCAGGAAACAGGTTTTTTATTGAGAATAATTGAAAACCTTACAGAGCCCAACAACTCCACATCTCTACTGGGCGGCCGGCTGCCAGCGTACAGTATTTCCCTGACAACAAAAACCGTTAGCCCAGATTTAGTGTCAGATGTTCATTCCAAACTGGACACATGTGTTTGGTTATCAATAACGACGGAGCTGTTTGGTATGCGTGCAGCTTCCCTCTTTTTCGCCCATTCACAACTCTGTTAAAGGAGAACAATTCAGGTGTTATAAATCACAGAAAAGGGGAGTGAGCCAGCCAAAGGCTGACAGGCTGTACAGTGGCACATGGAGACCTTCAGCACCCTGCCACCATTTTTTTTATCCTCCAAGGCCACCCAGCTTCATTGACGTGGGCAATCCCAACCTCCGCTTCTTTGTTTTTCCTGCTCAGTTTCCCTTTTCTCTGGGGTTTCTTTTCTCTGGTGCTCTGTGTTTGGTTGCGAGGTTTGTACCCCATTTCCTTCACGTCCCATTTTTTATTCATTCTTCCTATGCACCAATTGAATTTGTCGTTTTCGGTTAATCTCTCCTGCTCTTTCCCGGCCTTTCTTTTTGCTGTGGCCTATCCCCATCTATCCTTTCCTTTTTGCTTTCTCCCTCTTTGCCAACTCACCCTCTGTCGTTTTCACCCTCCCTTTCGTATTCTCATCCACCCTCCCCCCCTCTCTCTCAGCCATACCCATCGTTCTCTGCCATTTCCCCAGTAAGGGGGCACTTTGCTGCTCCTGTCTTTCGATCTCCGCTGTTGGCACTCAGTTCTGAGCAACCGGCCCAGTGTGTGCGGAGGAGAAGCTGTGTGTGAGCAAACGAGTGCCCACGCCTGCCCCCGGTGCCACAAAGAAGTCTTTCTTCACCCATCAATGCCTTCCATTAACGCCGGGCCCTCTGCCTCTGGAGGGGATGTCAGGCTTCCAGAGATGGCACACACAGACGGCCATTAGAGGCAGGAAGCTGTGGGCAGGGGCATCATGGGAGAGTTGCCAGGGCAGAGGAGGGGGGTGTGCAACAAGGGAATGAGACGGCGTTTTGTGTTTTGAACTCAGCCCTGTGCATACACACATAAAACCCAAAAGGGCACATTTATTCTCAATCTGACACAAGCATGCACGTGTGTTTGGTTTCAGCTGCTGCTTGTTCTGAAAGCTGACACAGTACTTGCCTTCTGCTGATCTGTACAGCACACAGGATTTCAGTGTGGTGGATTTTTACTTGTGATCAAAAATGAGCCTCAGTCACTAAGCGATCACTTGCTGTGATATGTAGCTTCCTCAGAAAATACACAGTAAATATACACTGCTGTATTTTCAGCAGATATTACTCAACAGGAGGAATTAGTAATATTGTTGGGGACCATTCGTAGTTGCAGACCAATACACATCTGGTCGTTACTGACTGCCTACAGTATCCGAGGAAGCACGATGGTGAATTGAAGTCGGAGTCGAGATGCACTACAGTGTGTGTGTGTTTATTGTAATTAAAGACGATGTCACCAAGAGCGACAGTGGAGTGAGGAGGGTATCGAGCTTTGGATACACATAAATACATTCATTGTCAATTTTGAATTTTACTAAGATTTGCTGTTTAAAAATATGAGGAACACTACAATGAAAATATCACAGTGTGTGAAAGAATCCCAAAGGTCGAGGTTGCTTTTATTGTCTCCCGCAGGAGTCTTTTCTCTCGTATTATGGGCAATCTGCAGTCAGAAAATAATTAAATCCCACATGTGATGCCAAAATTCCTCATAACATTTAGTTTTTTCTGAAACAGCTCCAATTCTCACCTTTCTGCGGACAACACTGCCTCTGCAACGTCTACAAATATATAACCTACACCATATATAGCCTACACCACCACATCTGAAAGATGTGAATGTTATTAATGTGCATAACTCAACACAGAAATTATGTTTGCAAGCACTAAAAGGACTCACATGTGCTCATACTCACACCACTAAAAACTGTGTCACTTCAGCTCCTATTAGAAATGTTGCTATCCAGGAAGGAAGTTGACATCTCTCTGGTTGGCTTTTTATATATATTTTTTTATTATTAATTTATTTATTTATTAATAAATAAATTTATTTATTTTTATTTATTTTTATTTTG
>OMLM01007742.1:25812-75057 GCA_900302695.1 Helostoma temminkii | reverse complement strand
CCTGTGGAACCAGCTTCAAGTTCAGGTTCGGGAAGCAGACACCCTCTCTACTTTTAAGACTAGGCTTAAAACTTTCCTTTTTGGTAAAGCCTATAGATAGAGCTGGTTCAGGTGACTCTGAACCATCTCTTAGTTATGCAGCTATAGATTTAGACTGCTGGGGGACCTCCCTTGACACACTGAGCGCCTCCTTCTTTCTCTATCTACTGATACGCCACCATTGCTTATTATTAACTTTGTGTCCTCTCTCCTGTAGTTGAGTCACATATGCCTGTCTTCACCTCAAGTATTTACCTCCTTGGATGTTCCACCCTTTTATTGACAGGATTATAAATCAATCATGACAAAAAAAATCTGAAAAATACCTTATTACATTTACATTTAGTCATTTGGCAGACGCTTTTATCCAAAGCGACTTACAAGTGAGGTAAAAAACAAGCAAAACTCTAAGTCAAGGAGCAAAAACTAAAGCAATGCAAAGCACTATCAGGAGAAGTGTGATCATTTAATGAGATACGAGTGCAATTTTATTTTTATTTTTTTTAAGAAAGTGCATTTTTAAGTGCAAAGAAAGTTATGGAAAAGTTCTGTCTTCGGCAGTTTTTTGAATATTGGGAGTGAAGTTACTGATCGTGTAGAATTGGATAGTTCCCACCATTGTGGGACCACAGAGCTGAAGAGCTTTGAGGTCATTAATGTCAAAGTGAAAACAGGTTTCTGTAAAGTAATGTCAAGGTGAAATCAGTGAAATATTTACCCTCTTCAGGTCAGTATTTAGTAGATGCACCTTTGGCTGGAATCACAGCATAGAGTCTGTGTGGATAGGTCTCAATGGATAGGCTTGCACATCTGGATACTGAAAGTTTATGTCATTCTTCTTTGCAAAACTGCTCAAGCTCTGTCAGGTTGCATGGGGATTGGGTGTGAACAACCCTTTTCAAGTCCATCCACAAATTCTCTATTGGATTGATGTCTGGGCTTTGACTCAGACATTGCAATATATTCACCTTGTTGTCAGCTTTCGCTGAATGCTTCGGGTCATTGTCTTGCTGGAAAACAAATCTTCTCCCAAGCCGAAGTTGTCCTGTTGACTAAATAAGATTGTCCTAAAGGATTGTACTATATTTTGCTGCATTCATCTTACCCTCTACCTTAACAAGCCTTAAAGGGGTGAGACGCATCCCCACAGCATGATGCTGCCACCACCGTGTACAGTTGGGGATGGTGTGCAGTGTTTGGTGTCCACCAAACATATTGTCTTGTCTGATTGCCAATAAGCACCATTTTGGCCTCATCAGACCAAAGAACCATCTTCCAATTGACCATGGAGCCAAGCTGAAGCTTGTAACTCCCTCAGAATAGTCATTGGTGTGTTTGTGACCTCTCTCACTAGTCTCCTTCTTACACGGTCACTCAGTTTGTGTGGACGGCCTGTTCCAGGCTGATTTAGACATGTGCCATATTCCTTCCATTTCTTGATAATGGATTTCACTGATCTCCAGGGGATGTTCAGTCCTTGGAGATTTTTTTGTATCCATCCCCTGACTTATGCTTTTCAATTACCTGTTCTCTGAGTTGCTTGGAGTGTTCTTTTGTCTTCATGGTGTAATGGTAGCCAGAAATACCCCATTTCACTAATTTTGGGACTACTAGCACCAAATATCTGGAACTCTGTTGGATTAGGTCAGTAATTTTAAAGGGGGTGAATAATAGAAACAAGCAAACAATAGCAACAAACATGTCACTTTGACATTGAGGTATTTTTCAGATTAAATTTTTTTTGTCAAAGTCGCCAACTTATATTGACCATAATTGATTTATAATGTCAAAAAAGGGTGCAAGGGGGTGAATACATTTTATAGGTACTGTATATATGATGTGAAAAAACATCACTTCTGTATATTCAGTCTGTGGATGTCTATATATCTTACCCACCACTGACAGTACATACAGTGTAAGTGATGGATCAGTGTTGAAAAAATTGTGCATTCAGAGTAGAATGTTGTGTGGCAGTCTAACTCTACAGACACAATATTATATGCACTCCCATTTCAATAAGGGTTCACTTCTCAAGAGAGGAAATCACTGTTGATTTGTTGCTTGAAAACCATTTGGGCATACAAGGACCTCTAGCTAGACAGGAACATTGCATCATTGTAGAAGCTTTTAGTTACAGCATAGCACTGTGTTTTCTCTGTGTTAGATAACAGATTTAGACCACTTAATACAACAAATTACATAGAAGCTGACAGGAATTCCATTATTAAAAGCCCTTTGTCTGGTTTGAGCAACTTTTGCAAAATCCCATGATGACCCTATAATTAATCTGCACACCTGTTTGCTGTACATCTGGCAATGCGGATGCTGTGTCTCGGACCATACAGTATATGAGGCAATACACATGCACATGACCCATCATTATGTCCAAAATTATATAAATAGAGAAGGCATAATTAGATTGAACGTTGAAACCTCAAAATGCTTGAAAGGGTTATGAGCGGCCAACGAGTGCTAACATACACCAGTCTCAGCCAGGAAAGTCAGATTAACATTATTATAATCCAGACAACGGGAACACCATTACCTTAATTAATAATCCACAGTTAATAATGTGGAAAAGCAGCTTTGGGTGTGAATTATGGTTAATGTTAGGAGGAAACAATGAGCTTTCTCTGCTGTGTACGGCAGATCATTATAGTTTATAGTATGTATTCAAACAAACAAAAAATACATCCTAATGGCCCTGGGGTTAAAAAAAAAAAAGCCACCAGCTGAAGTTTGTTTTTTATTAACTCTGGACAAGCTTGCTCATCGCTTGTGATGTGACGCTGTTGGGAATCCATATGGGATTCAACAATTACATAATTTACCCAGCTGTTGAGTTCTTGATGTTGTCTGTCAAGGTACAGTATTTTATATAAACTGCACTTAGTTCACATTCATCCCAAGGATAAAAAAAGAGGATGATATAAGATGCAGTACTTACAGAGTGGTCTCTACAAATGTGAAATAATTTTTTTTTTTTTTTAAATCGCCTTTGTGGACACAACTAGAATTGTTGTCACTTTTATATATTTTATGTTAATATCAGCTAAAACAATGGTTGAATAATATAAAACACTTTACAAGAAGGGCACGCATGCTAAATGTGTTATACCACCGGAAAACAATAGTTTGTGGGCGCTGTGCTTAATGTGTGAACTTCATATAGTTATGGTGAATAAGAGATCATACATGCCAGGAGTTATTTTACACAAGAAATTATCTATTACAATATTTTCTTGTGGCTGTATGGTATGCCAACCTATTCGAGTTAGAGTCTGGAGAGAATGTGTATCTCTGGCACACTAATGATGCATTGCGCCCTGGAGGATTATTAAATGTCATTGATAAATGCTTTCTGGCAAGAAGCCCTTCCTCTTTGAATCTGTATAGCTGATACAAAAGTGTAACCTATCTGTAAAAGGCTTTGGGAATTAGAATTATGTGTTTTGTGCCTCTGTTTAGCATTTTTTGGTGACAATTTATTGCAAAAATAAAACAAGTCAGCAGTTACCTAGAAGAGTAACCTAGGTTTTGTGTCTCATGCACTCTACCCATTGTGAGAATTGAGTTATATCTTGATAGAGAGGTGTAGCTGCGTTTTATTTCTTTCAGTTCCATGTTTTCCTTTGGTGTTATTAGATTCAAATTATTAATTAAGTATTAATTATTGTTTTAGTCTGAGAAATTTGATTTGATTTGGATTTAACTGACACTGAATGGAAACACTGAGTTTGTGACTATGTGGCTGAGAGTCTTATGTAAGAGAACAAGATCAATAACATTTCCTTTACTTTGATATTGTGGGTTGAAACAGCAGCCGTACTCTGAGGTCATACCCTCACTGTGGTGTCTTTTCAGTCTATACCACAGCAATCAAAAGCAAAAAAAATGTTTTTATAAATAAAATAATAAATTTTATTTATTACGGCACATTTGAGTCATAGTTGTTCAGGGGTTTGTGTGAACCCAATTATTATACCTTTTATTACTATGAACTGATCAGTGAAACTCACAAGCTATATTTCTATACACTATTCTCAGTTATCAGCACTTATAACCAATGAAGCTTTATAAATATTATTTCTTTCAGACAGAGACATCGCAATTAATTTAGCTACCTGTAAATCTATTTGAAGAGAGATTTATTCAAGAGATGTCCAAAATACCCAGCATGGAGCATTATGCAACTGCAGCAAGTTTCAACATTACAACCACTTTTCTTTACCTGTTCCAACTGGATTTGTTTCAATACTTTCAAGCTCAGTTTATTCAAATCTCAGTCGTGCAAAGCTAAGTAATTCCATCAGGACTAGAGGAAACACGATGTACTACTCATTTCCCTCTACCTGAATATCACAATAACATAACTCACTATGTCATCTCCACCACTGTGCATCATCATATCACATCTCCACAGAGATTACTAACTTCTTGTCATTACTGTTTGTTAGCATCACATCCGTTATTTGTGATCCATATGCATTTTCAGTTAGCATTCTCCTTTGTGCTATGTGGTGTTCTCTCATACTCATCATCGTGTGCAGGAGGGAATCCCAGCTCTAACCTCATTGCAGGCATTATGTAACATGGAGTCAACGAGGCAGGCAACCAACACTCACCTCTGTTAGCTTGCTGCCAAGCAATAAGGCAGGTAGTAAGAGGCAGGAGCCATATCTAATATTTATGAAGCCTCTGCAGCATAAATGCTTCCCCTAAGGTGCAACAGTACAGTAGACTGTTTTTAGTAAAAGTGTGTGTAGGGAAAACATGTTGCCTCCAGTTCCCCATCCTGCCTCATTTACTCCTACAGTACAGTATAGAGATGCAAGAAACAAATGAGTATGGTTAGCATTAAGGAGAACTCCAAAGACTATCTGGCTAATCAAAACATGTTTATTCACTAAGCAGAAAGATGTCAGTATACATAGCTTAAGAACATACAATAAAATCATAACTAAGATCACATGATGAAATGTGTTTTATAATATCTTGATATTACACTAAATGGATGTGTATTACTGGTAAACCATAACAGTCTATGATTTCTGTTCCAATTCCTGTCAAAACAACAACAACAGCAGCTTTAAAATCCCACTGAATAGATTGCAACAAGGCGAGTTCCACGAATTAATCAATATTACTGACCTTAATGTACTAGTGTGATGGCATGATTAAGTAATCTGGTTTTTGTGGCAAGCAATTTGCTCTACTGAGAAAACAAGACTAACTTGAGTTTGAGAAGACCATTTCTTCCTCTACTGTACATATTCATATCAGTAACACTACACATAAAGATTCATGGACTTGACATTACACGTGAGTGATAGATTTAATGGGGAATTGTGGTATATTCAATGTTTTGGATATTTTTTTTGTAACTCAACCCTGACTTATTTTTCTCTAAAGTGTTGTCACCTGATCTGTTTGAAGAGCTCCTTGGTCTTCATTATGCTGCCTGCTTGATGCTGCCTTTTACTCAGTGGTGTTGCAGATTCTGGGGCATTTCAGAGCAGGTACATATACTGTATATGCTGAGATGATGTGACACTTAAACTGCAGACAGGCTAACTTAATTTAACTAATTTAGCTATGCAACTTCTTAAGGTAATTGGTAGTACCAGAACTTACTTAGGAGCTTCATAGAAAAATTCCAGGTTGTAATGCAACAAAATTAAAAAAGACAAAGGGAGTTGAATACTTTTTTAAGGCACCTTACGCAATCCCTAACGCATACAACAGTGACACAAACCAAATGTCTGAGAACCAGAGCAATGTGTCAGCCTCAGGTGATGATCTAGCAAATAAAAATGCAGCTGCTTCAATAGTACGGAAGTTTTCACCAGGTAGGGCCAATCAAAGTTACATAACTTAAAGCTGCAGACAGCTGAATGAGAGAGGAGAGAGGGAGAACAGATTTTAACTGAGACTATAGACAGCACAGGCAGACATGCAGACAGGCCAGCAGTCCAATTCACAGTGCAAACTTCATTGAATTAAAGAAATACCTGGTGAAAAGTGACTTATTTAGATGGCTACAGGGTACTTTGTGTTGGTTTTTTTTAGTTTTCAGCTGGTCTTTAGACGAACTTGATTTAAATTTGAGGCACCTTTACGCTCCATGTTATGATATCCCCATTCAATTACTGCTCTTCCCAGGTGAGTAGAGTATCTGCAGCCTTTGTTATGCACATGTGGTCTTGAAAAAAGCCTATCAGAAACTTATTCATTTACATGCCACAATAATCGCCATTCTCCGGGAGAAATCTATTTGGGAAAATCAGTTTTCTCTAATCCCTCTCCCAAATCATGGAATCCAGGTTTCCTATTTAAATGACAGTTTTAAAAAATCAGCTTACTTGAGAAAGCTGACTGTAACAGGGTTACTTAAGTCACTGCGTTAACATGCAGTTAAGAAATCAGATTACTCAGGGAAACCGGGTTTCTCTGGTAAATGGGGAACAAGTTTACATGGATTTAAGTAACCTGATTTCTGGAAATCGGCATATACTTTTAGCAGAAAGGTATTTTGATTTCTCCCCTAAAGCTGGCATATTTTGGAAGTATGGTTAACAGATTTTAAGTGTACAGAGACAGAACAGACTGCTTATTGCTGTGTTCTGTTTTTTTGTTTTTTTTACGTGCCAGTGTCGGGAAACTAAAAGCTCTTCGAGAGAGAAATGCAGACAGACCAAAGCTCCACTTCACTGTGCAAACTAAAGATAGCAAAGAAACACTGGGGAAAAATGTCACTTATTTAGGGATCTGCAGGACACTTTATGTCAGTTTTCAGTTTCAGTTGGCCTTTAGGCGGACTTGATTTAAAAATGAGGGACCATAGCGATCTGTGTAATGATTTTTTTCCAAAATCATCCATGTATAAATGCAACAGAGGAGTAATCAGAGACAGAGGAGGCTGGTTCTCAACGTGTTTTTGTGTGTGTCAGGGGAGCTGACAGCAATGAGAGAGACATGCAAACAGACCAGTGCTGCATTTCAATTCGCAAACTGACTAAATTAAAGAAATGCCCAGAAAAGAGAGGACTCTTTGTGTTGATTTCAGTTATAGTGCTCTTGTAAAAAGCAGATTGGGAACCAGGTCACACGTTTACATGCCAAGGTAATCAGAATTCCCTGGGGAAATCGAGTTTCTCTAATCCTCTACAATGATTACGAAAAACCAGGTTTCCCATTTACATGAAAGTTTAAAAATAAGCTTACTCAAGAAAGCAGATAGTAACCCGTTTTCATCTGTTTTAACATCTTATTACAGCACTTTTCTTAAAATTGCAGTTTTTCTAATAAAAAATTCTGCAACTGCAATATTATTAAGTACTTCTTTGTATCAGTAACTGGTATTGGCAAGTAAGTACTTACACTCAGGAAAATAAGTGGTATTGAGTAGAGGTCAACGATACATCGCCGTGGCTGATATATTTGCCGATATTTGGAATTCTTTAAATATTGGCATTGGCTGGTAAGTCTTTCCATGTGACCTATGTTTTTCACAATGGGTTGGCGACCACATGGCTAATTTACATATCAGGAACTGTGCATGTGGCTACTTCACATAAGCACATTGCTAATTAACATACCATGCAGAACATGATTAAACTCCATTTTATATAAATATTGATAACAAAGGCCAAAAAATTCTATAAACTAAATAATTAGCCAAACAAATGCATCTAAAATAGCATAACTGGTTTACATAACACATTTCAACACAAATCAGTAATTAATGTTTAAATTGTAAATAAATATCATTAACGCCTGCCCCTAACACCCAAACATTGTTGTCATTTTTGATTAATTAATAACTGAACTGTTATTTTTATAATAAAAATGAAAAAAACGTTTACATTTACAGTCTTGGTCCCAGTCTCATCAAAACAAATCCAAAAAGAAAAGTGTTCCAGGTAGCATGACAAATCTCCTTGTAAAAATGTATACCTTTCCGGGTGTAAGCAGGTGCAACAGGTAATAGAAACAGAAAAATATAACAAGGAACATAGCGTTGTTGTAGTTGCTTGCTGGATTAGACATAACAGTTGTTGTGTGTTTTTACACACAAAGCAGCAGATTTCTACCTCTTTTTCATCACACAACTCTACACAGTCTTCTTTCTTTTTCAGCATTATTATATTCCCTTTTGTGGCTCTTAAACTTTGGTCTTATGTCCTGTACACATTTGGCTTGAGCTTGAGCTTGAGTTAGTGCTTGTATTAGTGTATTATATCTTAAATCTTTATCTGTAAATGACTGTTGTCTCTGTGCTTCACATAAGTAGCACACTGTAGTAGAAAATGCTTTCATCCACTGCATCTCGACTTTTCCTTTTGTAATAATTTGGTGTTGTCAATAATGGGATTTGTGGTTAGGACAAATAATGCACATGCATGGAGATTTGTGGCTTAAACCCCCATTAACAGCTCAGTCTGTGAGTTCAAATGAAACAGGACATCAATATCTTGGCCAACTGTCCATCAGCTTTCTAAGTGCAGCTGGAGCCAGCAGTGCAGAGACACCTATAAATCTGCAGGTCCTGTGGTATCTGTATTGAGTTAAGCCTTACGATCTTTGTTTTAACTATTACCATGCATGAAAAAAACTGAAATATGTCATGTTAGGATAACAACTTATTCCAGTTTGTACACAGTTTTATTTCTTCAGTCTAATATGATAATTTACTCAAAAATGAACAATCGGATGTTGACTAGATGACTTGTTTACTGTAAAGAGGAAAAGCAAAAATGTTTGTAGTCTTCTAGATATTTATAATTCAGAGTCTAGTAAAGCGCATAGCTTTATAGTAAACTAGAAATACTACAATGCATGCCTCTTTCAACCAATAAAGCTGTAGTTTACATGCATTTTTGTCTATGCTCATATTCTAATATGTTTCTACATGAGTCCAAGTAGACCACTAATTCCACACTCCAGGTGTTTCTGAGATATAGCATTGACGAGACACGTATGAGTTCACAGTGACCCTTGACCACCAAATTTAAATCTATTCAACCTGGAGTCCAAGTGGACATTCTTGCCAAACACAGATGTGCATACACCCGCACAGACAATCTAAATGCATAATGCCTCTGGCTACAGCTGATGCTGGTGTGGAGGCATAAAAACCCAGAAAAGCACAAGCTGTAAGATCAGAGCAATTTAAAGAAATCAGCAACTGACTAATTTCGTGATAGAATACAGTTTAGAATAATGACATCACTTGCCAAAACCAAAATCATGTTACATGTGACTTCTCCAGCATATTCTTGACTTCTGTTGATGTTGTGAAGGGGATTTTCTTTCACCAAGAAAATGATTTCATGATCATCCAATTTTGTTGTGTTCCATGGCCTCCCAGGCCTGTAGATGTCAGTGAGCTCACCAGTGTTTTCTTTCTTTTTAATAATGTGCCAAGCTGTTGATTTGGCCACATAAGGTTGTTGCTATTTCTCTCCTAGATTATTTTAGTTTTTTCAGCCTAGTAATGCACGTGCATTGAGACTTCATACTTGTAGTCAATCAGCTGCCAAATGCCAAATCCAGATCTCTATCTGCTTCATTTGTCTTGAAGTAACAAAAGAATGAACCACACCTGGTCAAGTTACTGTTTTCATATGGCTGTAATTCCTGAATGGCAAATGTTATATTTTTGTGAAACCTCTTAAAATAAAGCTGAAAGTTTATACTTCAGTGGCATCTTGATTGTTTTATTTCAAACCCATCCCATTAATTCTGAAATGCTGCTCTAATGATACAGATATATTTATCTTAATGGTACAAAATTGATGTATTAGAATAGGCTTCATTTCAATTACTGTTTGATGCAAGTTATGGACAGAGAAGATGTGTATTTGCATAATGCCACTAACTGTTTACACTGGGAAGCAGAGAGTTTAGCTTGTTTCACCAAGAGCCAGTACTGTCTGCCAGCCTCACTGGGTAAGTTGGCAAGAAGAAGGCATCTCCGCCACCCACTGTTAATCAGAAGCACATGATTGTACATTTGCGCACAAAGATTTGCAAATATAGGCCCACGCAGAAACACAACAGTGCCCAACATCACCAGTGATATGTCAGTGGTACAACTGTCTCACTGGATAGATCTGATTCAGTTACTCTACTCTTCTATTGATAATTTTTCTCTTCTTCTACTAAAGTGTTAAAGATTGTAATTAAGTTTTGAGTGACATGTGACACAAAATGCATGCCATGGGTTTAAAATCTTAGGCATATTTCTGGCCAAACATCAAACAGTGAAGTAACAAGCAGCAGTATGACAAAAGCTGCCCTAACATCACACTAGTTACAAAAGGTATGAATGGTGAATGGTAGTTAGGGGATTTCACATAACTTTCAGCTGCTGTCTCACAGTTGCATTAATGTGGTCCACCATGGTACACTTGGTATAAGGCTGTGTCAGAATTTCAGCTTTATTTAACAGTATTTACAAAGTTAAATTAACAAAGAACACAGCAATTTTGTATCAGATAAGTACAAAAAGTACTCAAAAAATATTTTGAGCTTTAGTTGCCTGTTCCTGTGGGTCCTCCTTCAATCTTCTCTTCAGCAGGTAAAGTCCATGTTCAGATAGCTTAAGGTCTAGTGATAGACATTCTAAACCCTTTCGTTTTTTCCTTAGATAAAGTGCTTTTTTGAGTTAGCAATGTGGCTTAGTTTTGATGCATTTCTCTGTAAATTCTTCTTTCAGCTGCTCCCTTTAGGGGCCTAAGCGGATCATCCATCTCCTTCTCCCTTTGCGTCTTCCTCAATGAAACCAGCCTCTCACATATCCTCCTTCCTCTCCTCCTGCCTTGAAACTCCATTTTTATTATTCTTCACCCTTCTCTGCCCAAACTATCCAAGTCTTGCCTCTCTCACTTTGTATCTTAGCATCTTCAACTCTGTCACCTTTAGCGCCATCTCCTGTGTTCTTGTCAGTGCCACTGTCATCAGTCCATACAACATAGCTTGTCTCACTATCTTCTTGTAAACCTTCCCTTTCACTATCACACGTACCAGTCTACTACAGATCACTAATGACAATGTTTTCCACCCACTCCACCCTGCCTGTACTCTATTCTTCACTGCTGTACTCCCTATCACTTTGAAAAGTTGACCCTAAGTATTTAAACTCATCCACCTCTGCCACCTCTACTTCTTGCAACTGCACCATTCCATTTACTTCTCCCTCATTTAACACACATACTCCATTTTGCTCCTACCAACTTTCATTTCCCTTCTCTCCAGTGCATACCTCCATCCTTCCAGCATAATCTCAGCCCACTCCCTACTTTCACTACAAATGACAATGCCATCTGCAAACAGCATAGTCCATGGAGACTCCGGTACGATCTCATCCATCAACATCCTACCACCATGAGTTATATCATCAATAAAGATTACTGAACCTGTTCTAGATGCAACCCATAATACCTTCACTATGCTTCACAGATGAGCCTTTATGTCTTGGATCATGAATTCATCTTCGAGTGGTGGATTAAAACCCTCAAGCTCTATGGCAGCTTATTAGAAAAGTTATTGACTGTTGTTTTTTGTTTTTCTTCAATGCTTTCACAATGATCCTGTGATCAGCTGCTGTTCATTTCTTGGCTTTCCTGGTATGTGCATGTTATGCGCATATATAATTTATTTATTTTTAGGATATTCCAAATAGTTGTAATGGCTATGTGCAATGTCTGTGTAATGCTTTTGATTTTTGATCTTTTCTCACATAAAAAAAACTCTCTCATTCAAGACAGATCTCTGGTCTTCATGCTGAATTAACTGATATAACAATTTAAGTCTTGAGGTAAAATCCAGCCCAACCAAACTTGTACCAATACCATGGCTTTTGATTCCTGAATAAAACATTTTCAATACTAATTTAATAAAAAATAAATTTTAACCAGAAGAAAATTACACAACAAATTAAAGAAGAAAAACTTTCATATATGATGATTCACATGAATGATCATTCAGACTTTAGCAAGTTGGAATTGTGTTTCACTATGTCAACACCTTGTCTCCTGCTTCCTGTCTGTCTGTCTGTGCAAAAGTGCAGAACCCCATCATCAGACACCCACACAAAGAGCACAGGCAGACAGAAAGGAAACACTGCAACATAAAAACTAGAACCATATTTTTAGATCTACCAATCTCTCCTAATAAACTCCTGATAAAACTCCTAATAAAATGGTAAAAACCAGTCCAGCATTCCTACTCAGAATCGTACACACACTCTGGTGCACCCAAATAATTGTTTACATCCACATTCTCCACTTTTCAGTTGAATACGCGACTGAAATATTCATGCTGTCAATTCCTGCATCGGTATTGAAATTAGGTTTTTCAGTAGTCAATTATACTCAAGCTATTTGGTTGGTGCCATAAAAGAATGTTAGTTCAGTACCCACCTCTACATAGGAGACCTGTTTGTAACATCTGTCAGTCACATTGGTTATAGGCTAAATGTTTCTGCTGTTGTAATGAGACCAAGGACTCATTCATTACAGATTTTGAAAACAGGCTAGACTATCTCACTATTAGATGCTAAACATTATATATAAAATATTTTTGACCATAGAAAACATACAATTGCAAAATAATCTATAAAGATAAAGATAAGACAGTAGTTTGCAATAGCCCTACCTCACCTGTTCCTCATATATCATACTCAGCTGAAGGACTGCTAAATACATATTCATGGTGGGGCAGTGGTTAGCATTGCCACATCACAGCATGAAGGGTTTGATTACCGGGGGTCTTTCGCATTCCCATATTGTTAGCAATTTGGTTTATGTCCATAAAACTACACAACTTCGATGCCCATTAGTCCCAAGCTGCACCCCAATGTAAGGAATCTTTTAAAGATAGATAATATGAGCGCATTTCTGATTACAATCAGCAGCATAGCATCGCTATGTTAGCATTAGCATTACCACCATTCTTCAACATGGGGATGTTACAAAGTTTTCAGGGACATTACAGAGTGTGGGCCATTTATGTACCAGCCCCACAATGGCAGAATATAGTAAACAAGATCTTCTCATCTTAATAAGAACCGCATCAAGGTGACAGTTCTTCATTCAATAATTTCATGTTAAAATAAATGATGAATACATCCATTTTTCTGACAGTAGTTATTGTTATTATTTTTTGGTTAAATTAATCAAAGGATTCATCTACTAATCAAAAAGTAATTGCTTTGATTGAAAAATTAATTATTAGATTAATTAATTAAAATAACTGAAAGACAAGGGGTGACAGCCCCGCAATTGATGTTTTCCTTTTGTCTATGGTACATATGGTCCTAGTTTAATAGATTAGTATTTTTAAATCTTGCTTTCTTCTGAGTTCATGTAGCCAAAAATAATGAATTAAAACTGTCGCCTAGTCCTTAATTGAATTTGTCTTGCAACATTTAAAAGAGGAGTTCAGAAATCATCTTGCAAATGAAGGACTCTTAACATTATTTACAGAAAGCATGAGAAGGAGGAAAACCAGTCATTCTGGGCAGCCCACAGAAGACAGCCAGTTGCCATGGCTTCAGAGTAGTTGTGGCTGGTGCTGTGGGACTGGGAGGCAGGCAGCTGGTTGCCTAACAGCAGCAGATGGAGCAACGCAGGTTTCCAAGAACACAGACACTGTCCCTCGCCTACATGTGTCATATCATTCCCGTCATCGTTATCCTATCCACATATAGACACACACACATACACACAAGCCAACACGCACGCACGCGCACACACAAACACACACCAGACTACTCTGTGTGGAATTATGACTGGGCTTTAGCAGGCTTTTAGCCTTTTATGTGGCAGCATCTTCACCACCAGAAAATGCAGAACAAAGCACCATGACGTCAATGGTCATTAAGTAGAGACTCTGCTTCTGGATTTACAACATGTTCAATAACATGTACACTGGATCTCAAAATGTGTGAATGGAAAACAAACAATACACACTGATATATGGAAACAATTTGTTCTTGTCAAAGGACATTTTGCCCATTTAGTTTATAGTTAAGAGATAATCTGCTATATTACTTAGTTTGTTTGGATGCTGCTGACAAATTACGGTCTATAAACCACCATTTATAGGATGCTGAATAATCCATTTGATTTATTTAAGCTCAAGCAAAAAAAAACAAACATTAATTTAAAAAATTAATTGAGACTATACATAATTAGTCAGATTTTTGTCAAAACACACATACAATAAGTGAACACTCACTTCTGTTGTCTAGGCAGTACGCTTCTGTTGTTCTCCCAAAAAGTATGGCAACATTTATGTGTGCTTGCATGTGTCTTTATGCATGGTGTTTTTTTAAAGCTGAGAAAGAGAGGTAAGCAGAGGAGGCAGCTGAAAACAATAACCAGAGAACGACTGAACCCGTGGCTCCAAACTTTAATAACTTCACAGACCTGTGCTCTCACCTTGGCTAAGAAAGGTCTAAACATAGCTAGGCAGATGAAACAGATGAAAGCATACTATACCATGCTCTTCATTTTTTTTAATGTATCATGACTCCACTGTAGAAACCTTTTTTTGTGCCGTTGCTATGGACACCATAATTAGAGTCCGACATGATGGCACAGTTTCCAATTAGAGCATGGCTCTGCACCAAAGTGAGTAATGCCAAATGGTTGCTGGGTTTCATTATCTATCACGGACAACACATTTGTCAAAGTTGGATGTAGAGGAGCCAAGTTATCCTAAACCAAAACACAGGCTGGAAAGAGACCGGAGAAAGAGATTCACACAGAAACTAAAGTGGACAGAGCAAAGAATCAAACTGAGAATGTGAATTTGGAAACAACATATTGCCTTCTTTGTATCTGAACACCACTTTTTTGGCTGACCTTCCATAGATGCACGAACAGTTAAAAGATGTTTGGCCAGGGGAGGCCCTGTTAATATCAGCTACTAAATATTAGATAAATTATACCTTGATTATTTGTTGAACAGCTCCCCAACCCGTATTGTCCCTTATCGTGCAGTTAATTGACTAAATTCTCCAATCAAAATGTAATGTGCTTTCCTGCATACTACATACATGTCCTCTAGTTATGTTCACAGCTCAGCTTAAGAACATTAAATCACATTCATGTCACAGTTCCAATCACCCATCTCATCAATCTTGCCCCACATGCTAAGTGAGGGAAATCAGAGCGACAGTAGAATTATGCCCATTAGAATAATTCATTTCTCCCGGTGGGCCAAATGAGAATGTATCAGCATTATTAATAATGTCGTAGCTAGGTCCAAAAACAGCCCTGCAATGACAGAGATGGAAGAAGCCAGTAGAATTAAGCTGAAAAACACAAACCATGCCTCAGGCTGCTACTAGGCTGCACTGCACTTTACCCAAGGCACAAGTCCTGAAGACATTGCATGTGGACACAGTATTGGTATATGCAAAACTTATTCAATTTCAACATGACACCAATGTATGAACTCGATGTATTGATTCAGTCCCAAGGATACAGCAGACAATTCATCATTTCAGTACAGTGCTATGCATTTCCTACATAGCTATAAATCACGGTCTGTAATTGTCTGTGACAGATTTTTTTTTTTTCACACAAAACATACTAGCCAATTGTGTTTTTGTGTTTGTACTTTAGCAAAGAAATACCTTTGCAAATTTTTTTATCATATACATTTCATATTTATGGATTATATTATTATAATTATAAGTCGGGATCACACTTTTTATGCTTGTTTTTATTCTTTCACCTGAACTTAACATACATTCATCCTTTGGTATTCATTTATCGAACAACTATCCAGCATATAATCAAGTAAATGTTATCACACAAAAAACGAGTTTTTAATAAAACAGGGTGGTTAGAAAGGTCAAGCCATTTGAAAAACCCAAAGCCTGTTGTAAACAAGAGCATATGTAATAAGGCAGTGGCCCACACAGGCATTTGAAATCAACTTGATGTTATTAGTCACAACGTGAGAGACCGCACCCATCACATATTTAAACACACATACTACCCAACAGATGTTCCCGCTGGCAGTGCGTATACAACAACAGGCCTGGCAACCATATGAGGTCATCATTGTTCACATCTGCACAGATTTGTTACAAAACAAAAAATCCACCAGATGAAAAAGGTCACAGCCACTCTGACTTGTCATATTTTTAAATGCTATAAATGGTGGCAGGCTTTGGTTTTTTTTTTTTTTGCTGTAGCTGCAGTTTAAATGACAAAATAAGAGGACTTGAGCACAAAATACTATGTGTATGGCACAGTGTTTTGAGAGATTATTTCCTACCACAGCTCCTGTTTTTGTAGTGGGTGTCAAAGACTGACAGCACACAGCATAATCCATTCGCTGATATGAAAACACTGTAGTTAGGCATTATAAAACATCCATAAAATAGACAGTGACAAAATCGAGACTTTTTTGTGTACTTGAATTGATTATCCACTTTGGCAAGCCTTTAGTTTTTTCTCATTAGATTTGATGCAATCTTTAAATGAACTTCATTCATCATTCAAACACTGCAAAACACCTTTCATTATTTTCTCCACAATAGTCTATTGATTTATTGCTATTTTGATAAGAACTTCAAATATTTAACTACAGTCATCTTCAACTATCCCAGTTATGTACTAAATAAATCGAAATAAAACATTACATAATGTGCTTAGAAAGGCAAAAACAATTCTCCCAATATTATTCCTTAGTTAATCCATGTCTGCTTAACGTCAGGTTACCACTAAAACATTTACACATATAATGTGACTTACAACAGAGACAATATTTAACTTGCCTGATAGAAAGTTTTCAATAAAAACATGAGCATTTTAATGATCGCCTCAGTCCAATCCTTTCATTTGTCTTCACCTTTTACTGTCAGTAGCAACTGGTATGAGATGAAACTTTCAGCTATAGTCGGTTCTAGTTCAATTCTGACACCCAGCAAAGTAACAAGATGATATTTTCGGAACATGATGTAGGCTGAACTGAACATGCCTCCAGCTAACACTGTGACTTAATCATGACATCGGCTGTAAAGGGGTCTACAGTCTGAGGTTAAATGTTAAAAGACAAGGAACTTCATTGCTTTATTGCTAACAGCAACATGTGGGTACAAGATGGTGTCAGACTGCTGCAAATTTGCAAAAAAAAAATACTTGTATGGCGATACTTTGTATTTGAGTCAGATGATCACAAACAAGCTCTACACCAAATTACCAAAAGCTGGTATACAAATGTTTTATATTGATAGCATGTTGTTAGAACTGTTCATATCTTGAAATGTTGCTATTAGTGTTTGTGAATTGCAATGCAACTGTATCTGTTGTAGCAACGCTCCACACACAGTGTTCACCAACATTAGCATGTTCAGGCTAATGACGTGACAGCTAATAACATGAATTGGATACTGCTTATAACATTACAGTCTATCCAACCAATCAAATTGCTATCAAGTATTGTATAATTTCAGTGGTACTGGTACCAACTACCGAATTTCTGGTATTATGACATCCCTGCACGATTAATATAATTGCAATCATTATGTCAGCCTACTGTATGCAGTTATATAACTGGCTGCAATTAAATTAAATTAAATTCATATGTGCTTTAGTGAACATGACAACCTGTTCTCTGTTTGTCTGCAGTTTGCTTGTTATCTATGCTCACAATAAAGAGATGACCAGTCAGTCTTTGTTTAGGGATTGGAGTGTTTGTCATGTATAGTCACATGAGTTTTTGGTGTGCAGATTGTAGACCAGATGGAGGTGAATGCCAAACAAAAAAGTATGACCTCTGTTATATGGCGATATTTAAAGCTTATTTTAGGTTTAGTGATACTGAGCAAAAAGAGGTAGTGTGAAAAACACTGAAAAAGAAAGTCGCTACATCACGCAGAAACACATCAAATTTGAGCACCGTAAACACAGAAAGAAAAGTATGACGAATGCACGACAGTGAAAGTCCTGACTAGCAAAGACACAACTGACAGCCAGCCTGTAAGGAAAACAAAACACAATGTGTTTACAAGTGTCATATTGTCACAACTACAAATTGTTGACAATATTGTCCACAATAAATCGTAAAATTGCTTTTTCACCAAATCACGCAGGCCTACCTTACAGATGTGCTTTCTGCCATTTATGCAAAAACCATATTTAAAGTTTTAAATTAATGTCTAAGCCAAAAATTAATTCAAACTATACATTTACAAACACCACACCTCTGCCACCATCTGTGTACTAACCAATAGAACAGCATTTCTACAAAGCTGTTTTTTGTGTTTGCCTGCGCTTTACTTTTCTTACAAAGAGAACCCAGAGGGGCCTATAGGAAGATCTGGGATATGAAAGAACTATTGAAATAGATGAAAATCAATAGGCCACTGGCTGTCAACAGGTCTCTTTTGGGCCATGGTCCACATGAAGTGTTGGGTATTAATGTGGATGAACAAAAGTTTCCAAAGGCTGAAAATACAATACCTGTGTAGTATTTGACCGTGGTTAAAAGAAAAAGAAAGAAAAAGTATATTTAGTAAGACTGCTGTAATAACAGCTGGATTTAGTGACTTCCAAAAAGCAACATATAGAATCCGCAGCAGGAGAATCAATGTGGATTATTTCCAATGTTTGGATTTACTATTAAGATGATATCTTTAATGTATATTTTACTCAAAAAACCAAGCCAGTCACATTATATTATTGTTATTACTATAATATGAAAACTGTCTAGCCCAAAGTACTATATGATACTTCAAAGGTGGAAACTGGCACACAGCGTTACTAAATGGTTAAATTAATGTACTAGGAAAATTAAACATGATATTAACAAAAATCTAATTGAAACCAACGTGATTATTAGTTTGCCTCTCCAAGTTAAAATGAATTGGAGGCCACTGACATCTATGAATAATGAAGAGAATCAAACCACATTTAATTAAAGAAGACGGAAAGATCAAATTATGTGTGATGTGTTGTAATGAAAGAAAAGCCACTGAGTGATGTAGTTTTCTAAAAACCTAAAGTCATAATTACAAACACAGCGTGTCACACTTTGACTCTTACGCTTTTGCACTTTGATTCTTAGTGGGCCTAATAAGCATGATTGAATGAATAGATGATTGAAAAATGTTTACCTTTTGTACAATTTATATTCACATTCATATAAAGATCTGATGTACAACACACAGCTGAGCCAACAGAAGTACACTTGCAACATGTGTAACTGTGCACGATATCAAGTCATGACAGGAAGAGTAACAGTAGTAAAATAAACATCCCTCATGGCCATGTTAATGCCAAAAATGTGACAAATACTGCAGTCTACTGGTTGAATGAAGTAGAGGCATGACACTGTAGGCTGCCAGGCAATGACACAAATACTGTGGCTTAATGTTAAATACTAATAATCAGGCTAAGTCAAGTTTGGCTTTCGTCCATCACACACAAAACATTAAAATTCTATCAAACCCATAGACATAATGTCTAGAGAAGAGATAATTAGCCAAAATAAACTACTAATAAAATAATTAAAATATATATCAGATATCAGTTTAGAATTCAATTCAGTGTGACAGATAATTTCCAAACACAACGGTCGTGTTATAACAAGCTGCACAGGTAGCACATGCCATGTAGCTGCACTTACTGTACGATGATTAAATCCAGGTGTCACCAGGTGATCTTCAGGTCGCACTCATCCTTGAAAAGTCAACTGTATGTCTCCATACTTTGAGTATGTGTGACGCTTTTCTCCACAGATGTTGCCAATGAAAAAGGGTTAAAGGTAACAAGCGATGTGTCCTCAGGCACTAACCAGTCCGTCAAATATAAGTCTTGAAAAGTTAGCACTTTTCAAATGATTGCATGAGTTTATACCGTAAACTGGCTAGTTCTGTTCGGCTAGCGTATATATTAGCAGTTAAACCTTAGCCAAACGTAAACATGAATTTTTAGTTATAAAAAAAACATTCCTTCGTTTTTGAAGGCGTATGCGTATCTCTGAGTTTCATGGCATCTCGAAAAAACATTTTGCTCCAACTGACAGCAAAGTTAAAATGTAACTGTTTTTTTAGCTGCTGAGATAAACAAATATGGCCACCGGATGAGTCTGCCGCATTTAGCAATTACGCTTCCTGTGGCCACGTGACCAACTGCTCCAGCTAACGTTTAGATAATCAAACGAATGAATAAATACAAATATTTCCATTGTGTATTTTTCTAATAGATATAAATTCAGAGCCTGGGAATTCTGTTAATATGCTTTCCTTATTTCTATTCTTTTACAGTTTCAGTTTCAGTAGCAAAATGGTGTTTAATGAAGACAAAAATAAATAAATAAATAAATACTGAAGTACCACAAATGATCAGAAGCAAGTAACTAAGTACGTTTACTAAAGTACTGCACATAAATACCGTTCTGGGGTAGTTGAACTTTACTGGAGTATTCCACTTTATTTTACTGCAAATTAAATATTTCCACTATTTATTTTATAGCTTTGGGGTCCTATTAGTCATTTTTTACAGATGTAGATTCTTAATAAAAATACAATTATTAAATTACGTAACCTCCCATTAGTAACGAGAGTGATTAAAACCAGTTTCATCTCTACCAGCTGCTGTTGTTTGTCCTAAATTTTTATAAATTACTATAAATTTGCTTTGCCATTATTTTCACCTTTGTAATACCAATATATACTATTGTCTAGAGTTTGACAGCTGGGATAGGCTCCTCCATCCAGACCCTTGAGAGGACAAGCAGTTAGGTTAATGGATGGACAGACACAGTCTAGTAGGCTGCATGTATTTATTTATTAATCATACTTTTGCTGGTGTATCCCCTTTATTAACTCTGTCCATTATGCTGGTAAATAAACGTGTTAGTATCATACTAGAAAACAAGTAGAGCAACTGATGCTATGCTAAATAAACACCGTGGCCATTGTGTTATAGCCACACTTGAACACTCTGCTTATGAGCTTAAACTAGCACTAACTACCAGTTTAATTGGACACAAGGTCTTCATTTGTTAAGAGCTCTTTGTTGACTAATGTCAACACTAATTAACCAATTAACACTAATGTCCTTGTTAGGTACCTCCAAATATTAAATTCAATATGATCCCTTTTCACCACAACATTAAAACCACCAGTGAGACTGATGATTGATGGCTAAAGCCAATAGGCACTTTATTTCAATTAATTAATTAATCAGTGTTCTTTTATAGCATCTTTAACACTTAATGTTATGTTGTTATCGCTGTTACACAGTAGAATCGACTGGAATCTTGTGTTATGTCGTCTAATGTGATCATATTGCAATGTGTGTTTGTGTGCCCATATTTTGTAGTTGTCCTAAGGTAAATTGCAATCAACTTAGGTGACATGGTAATTAACTACCGGACTTGAGCAGTGCATGCGTGAGTGAGTCAATGAATTGTCCACATAGACAGTGAGCAAATAAAAGTGACAGATTGCTCTGTCATTCAAGCTTTGAATGGATGACAGCAATGGCAAGTGAACAATACTATTCTTTTGTCATCTCAGGGCATTTGTGTACTTACAGTACATGTGTAGTTTTGAATGCTTGTGTGTATTTCTGTGTGAGTGTGTGTGTGTCTGTTAGGCTGTCAGGGCTGTCCTCCACTATTAATGGTTTAATGGGCACCCTGTGGCGCCTCTCAAGCCCCCTGGAGTGGGGCACACTCAGAGTGTGGGGAAGCACAAAGGCGCAGCCATGTCTCTGGAGAGAAGTGTCTTTGTGAGCAGGGGCCACTGCTGTGCTGACTGTTGCTGGCCTCGTGGTGATTACTGTCCCCAGGGGGCCTGCTTTGTGGACCTTGAGACCTAGAACTTCACCTTTACATGTCTCCCTGCTGCGCCTCACCAGGGGGCCGAAACTCACCCCTGTCGATCACCCCACTTTGGTAAAACAGCCTGCCCGCCAAGCATACGCTATAATTTTTTCATTCACGAGTAGGTACATACATGACTGTGCTTCAAACTTCAATGATTCCTAAAGTGAATATATGCAAATACATATATATTTCATATAAGTGCAGTGCAAAGCATTTGGAAGCACGCTCTAAAATAGTATATAGAAAATGAAAAATAGAGAGACACTTGATAAATACATGCACACACCCATACGGGTGCAGTTATATGCCTACTCTAATAGAATCTATAAGGCTGTCAAATGTTTATTTCATGACCTACTAAACGAAATTCAAAGTTTACATGTCAAGCAAATTTCAACCACATCATGCTCACACACAGAAAGCCAAGTACAGTATGCAGAATTAATCCCACACATTCTGCCCACTGGTTGCTGTGTTCCACACAAAACACCATGCAAGAGGCTATAATTGTGTGTTGACTGCATTCCTTAATAAAGCGTACCAAGACTTAATATGTCTTTGAGAAGGCTGTAGTCCGGAGCAGAGGAGCAAGCAACCCAGAGCTTTGCTTCAAGTTAAGGGCAACATAGGTATGTAGCTTAGTTCCTGTGATTCCCATGTTCAGGGTCACACTGTGGGGGTTGATCCCCAGTGAATAGTTTGACGCCCACCTTCAAATTTTGCTGTCATGGAGACTGTGGTTGACTTCTCATATTTCTTATTTCGGTCTTGATGTAGTGTACTATGTTTTGAGAATAATGTGTATGTCTGAGAAATGTCCATGTTGGTGTTATTAACTAATTAACACACTATCACCTCAAAATTGCCAAATTGAAATTGAAACATTCATAGAGAAAATGTAAATGATGTCCAAATTAATTTTTATAAGGTATATTAAGGGTTGCAATGTCATTTAACCGATACACACAACTTTCTCACATACTTTGCCAAAAATGCAACTGTACTGGAAACAGAAGCCTGGTGACATAGATACAAAAATAGAGTGACTGCAGCTCTTCAAATGCAGCTAACTGTTGTGTCTTACTGCCTAAAGATAAACAAGAATGTTACCGTAATTAGCATAAATCACAGATAAGCATCTCTACAAGAGGAACAGATGAAGTCAATAATCAACAATTCAACCATGAAGGAAATGACAGCATGGAGCGATTAACTGCAAAATATCACAGTCTGTTACTGTGAATGTGCTCAGCTAAAGCTTTTATCTTGCAACTTGACATGAGCAAAGAACTAATGTCACGTTTTCTTTCTAGAGGGACTATGAAAATGACTGAAACCTAAGCATCATAATTCCTGTCACTAATTTTATACCAACTTAAAACTTAATAGCCCAAATCATTTCAGAACATTCATTGTTTTATGCAGAATTAATGCAGCAGCTTATGTGTATACAGGAGTAATTCACTGCATAATCGAGGATTGCAATGCCTGATAATTTATTTGCCTCTGTCATCTATGTTTCACGCTCTCAGTTTCTATACACAGCAATGCTCATAGCGTAGCTTTTGTAAGGACATGTTTTATTTTGCTTTTGGTGATTGAGGTTGCATCTGTGGTGTCTGGCTGTCCACCACAATCAATAACCTCTCTGAGTAGTGTCTAGGAACAATGTTAGTGTAAAGGTCTGCTTAATGTGGAAATCAATTACCTGGGTGTTTCAGGGGAAAATGCTGACATGAAAATGGGCAATTTCATTTTAACGTTCTTCTTTCTCTCATTTATCAGGCAGCATGTTCTCCCATTTCTGGACTCAGTAACTGTCTGTGTGACAGCCATCACCCTTTGAAATCAGCTCAAACACCAATGAACAGATGCAATGATTGCCTTTTTTTACGATCCATGAGTCCTTTTGTATTGATCTTAGAGTTAGCAGGGCTGTCACTTGTAGGAACCAATTTGTTTTGCAGAGCTAGCTCTACACAACACCTTAGCTTTCGAGGCAAGATGCTGTCAAAGCTTTGGAAATCATGAAAATGTTTACATCAAGATTTTGTCTTAAGTACTATGTTAAAAAAATATGTTGCTATATAGGTATCTAACCATTAATCCATATATATTTATTCTTTTGGAGCTCAGTGACAGTTAAAAAGGGAAATGAGCAAATACCCATTTCACTTTTTAGGCTTCTCAAGGAATCCCCTGGCTGTGTTGTGATATATAATCTTTTCAACATGTTCTGGGTTTGCTACTAGTGTTTCCTGGAGGTAACACTTGCCTGCAAAGTGATTGCTCACTTTAAATCAGTTTTGATTAGCCTTGCCTGGACTGGTTTCTTGTTACTATTCTGTCTTTTTAAGCAGCATCTCAAAGTTTATGTCCATTCACTCTTGGCAGCAACAAAAAGAAGGGGAAGCGGTGAGTCGTGACAGAGGCAATGTAATCTATTTCCCAACAACCCTCTTCTTTTCAATTAACTTCTTTCACGCTCAGTTGTGATTCAACTCTACAATAAGCATTCAGGCAAACATTCAAAGGCGCCTCCCAAAGGGATGTCTAAATAAGGGCCCGTTAAATGGAAATATTTAGACAGGGGATTTAGGTTTACATACTCTGTGTTACTGCTCAGCCTCCATTTGAGCTCCTTGCTACATTCAGTAGTTGTCTCTAAGCATAATCTGCTTAGATTATATAGTGTCTCCCCAGTATGCAAACACAAAAAAATTACACTGAAGTGGCACTTCAGCTGGAATCAGTATAAATATCAATTTCACAAATGTTTCAGTGTCACACATTCACAAATGCATGACTATGTGCTTTGGGCTACACATACAAAAAGAGACTGAAAACTCATATTCCTAAAAGATAACCTAAAAAAGAAATATCAGAAATAAAAGCAAAGACTTTTAAACATCTATAGGTGTACAGTTTCTATGTGTGAATATACATAGGCATATGTATGTATAGATAATGTGCATGTAGTGAGTGTTAGAGAGAGACGGTAGTAATTTCATGTAATGGGAGCACCACTTTTATTGTGAGCCTGCATATTGGCAAACAAAATACACTTCTGGTGCATTATGTAATTCTGGAGGAGTTCCTACTGCAAAGCCAAGCAACATTTCAGAAGCTGCAAGGTGCTGCTGCCTGCAGGAAAGCTGCTATGAACTATTTATGAACTGCACTTTTATTACAGCCACAGTGTTCCTTCTACTTTTTTAACAAGTTCACTAGAGAGGTCAGAAGTGATCATTTTAAAAAGAATTTACCATATTAGAACATATTAACATTTTGTTAAAACATAGAAAATTTGAAATATAAACAAAAAATTTTATTGATACAAATGCAGCACTACACCAAGTTCAGGTACAGTTATTTAACTAATGTAGCTATATACTGTACAATATACAGTATACAAAGCATGTCAAATTATAACTGCCACATACATTTGGCATGGTGGTTAGCATTGTTTCCTCACAGGTAGGAAGACCTGGGTTCAAATCCACTGGTTGGCCAGGTGCTTTCAGGTTTGCATGGTCTTCCCATGCCTCTGTGAATTCACATTATTCTAACCAAGCCTTTGTCTAAAGACAAAGATTCAAACGGCTTATAATTAGAAGTTTGGAGCATTTAGCTGTGAGATAACCACACACGAAGAGAGAGAAAATGGAATTGTTCCAGCTAATCTATTGTTAATGGTCCATCACAGGTTCTCCACAGCCTTAATGGCAGTCTTTAACTGTGACGCTGGATGAGAGGAGAGGGGCAGAGACAGAGAGAGGGAGAAATGATGCTGGAGGGAAAAAGAAGTTAGATGTACATTATTGAAAACAAAGAGGCAGAGAAAAATCTGAAACAATTACACTCATTCGCCTATGGTTCATGTTGGATCAGCACTATAGCAACACAGCTGACTGCATTATTTGTGACATTAACTTTATTATATATATTTTAAGGCGTTTGAGTTGAATGTATATGCTCGTTTGATGAGCGTAAACCATAAATTTAAATGAAGAGTTTTGAAAAGTTAAAACTGAAGTCTGAATACTGCAAGAAAAATGCATGACAGTATAATTATTGTTTCTAAGCAGTCCCTGGTAAATGGATTCACCATCTACGGATATTAAACTTCGATAATGTAGAGTTTATTGCTAAAAAGAGTCTATTTTTTAATCCCCATTATAGGAGGCCACTGACTTTGAAGCACATCAGTGCATTTTCTTTGTCCAGCATGAAAGGAACAAGGAAACACAACAAAGAGGCAGCATGTACGTTGGTTATTCTGCAAGGAGTTACTCAATATTTCGTTGGGTTGTTGTGCAGAATGTATAAGTTTAATGAATAGATACAGTCCTAATGGAGGAAACTCTTATGTGCTCATCTAACAGCTTTGAAGCAAAGCCTGTTTTTAATGGTTGAAGTCAGAACTATAAACATGAGACCATTCTCTCGTACAGCATACTCCTGCACGCTTCACAAACAGTAAGTTTTGAAAGGGGACGTTTTTAGTTCATCGTGCCAGACATCTTAATGAGTACACTGTGAGCAGTTACAGTGTATATTTTTTATTACTGAGGGTTAGCAAAGTTCTGAAGACTCTGTTCCCACCACATGTTGAAAACATTGTCCCCTACTTTGGTAAACACCTCTGGAAACATGTTGCATGATATTATTAAGAATTTGCTGGATATTTTAAAGGGCTTTCTAACAAAAGAGCTGAGTGTCTAGTTAGCATCTCCTGTGTGGTTTTGCAGAGAATAAGTAATGAGATGCATCCAGGTGCAAAGGGGCCCCTTGGTACTCAGCCTTCCCTGGGGTGTTGAATCAGATTAATTTCTATTAAAGATCACTCATAACAGCCCTCTGCTGCCTAATGGCACTGGAGAGATTTCTTGCATCTCACCACCTCAGTAATTGGTAGCAAAATTAAGACTCCAACTCTGTAACTGTAGTATATCCCTGTCTTTGTGACTGACTTTGGTTTTACTTATTACTTTCAGGAACTTTGAATGGAAAAGCATATTAAATATTTAATATTCACCATCAAATCAGGTTACCTCTTGCTATACCGCAGTAGCTGTTTTTTGTGTTTAAAAATATAATTTCCACTGCACAGGTTATGGATAAATACTTATAACACTTGTCATATGGCTCAATAACTACTGCACCATATGTTGTGTGCAGCAGTAAAGATTCAATGTTTCAAAAAAAGACAGAAGAGATGAGGAAGAAGTATAAAAAAGGTCAGCTGTGGAAGGCACAGTACAGTACTGTGCATTAAGTGTCAAAAACAGTGTGGCTCTGCAGCAGACCTGCCTGGGTTATGTAATGCATGAGCCTCCTCTGTGAAGTCTCTGCTGTTATCATTAATTCATGTCACCCAGGACAACATGCACAGGAGCTTAGGTGCCACCGTCGGAGACACCGAGAAGGAGGCTGATCCTGTGGGAGGATCAGGCAGCACAGAGGATGGAGGGATGGAGAAGAGGGAGATAGTTTGAGGCTTGGGTGTGGTCAGACAGACAAACACAACAAGGCACCATTTTCAAAACTGTGAACATATTATTTTGAAAGTTATATCACTTGAGGAATGAGAATGACCCAGTGTGTCAATTAGTGCTACCAAAGGGTCCTACCTTTTAGCACTGGAATGACATGCCGAGTGGGATGGGTCGTTATGTTAGTTGTGGAATGAGATTGTGTTGTGTGTTTTAGGTAATTAGCAAATATCAAACTGGGAGTCTATATGGACTAGTCACACTGTTTGCAGTCCAACAGGATAACATTACGTTATGTGGATGTCCTGAGACCTTTTGTTCTTTTCCACTGCAATATGCCACATGTCTAATTACATCTGTAATGTTATGTATGTAAATACTCTTTCTCTCTGTAACTGCATTTTTACAAATCAGTGATGAACATTTTGAATTTTGTTTTTTCACTAGAGGCTTTTGCATTCTACACCATGAATTCCTGTTTTTCCTATTTGTTGGCATTTACAACAGTTACTATGAAGTGTAAAAAAAGTTTTACTATCGTGTGAAGGAAGCAATAAATCAGTGGTACTGAATATTACCAAGCAGTTTAGGGGTAATAGTTCACCCTTGTTTCCTTTATGCGTGCATGCTTAGGCACATAAAATACAGCTTTCAAAATTGAAATTGTGCATGTCTTTTTCTTTATTAGGTTTTATATTCAATCTGCACTTCATCAAGCATCACATACTGCATGTGCAAATAATAATACACCTTTCACATGTTTAAGTGTTACGACAACAACACTGTTGACTTCAACTAGTGAGCCACCTTCTGTTCAAGAAACCTACTGTAGTTACAGCCCTATGCAATGAGATTAATGGTGTTGTAGCTGATTTAGAAGACTTTTAAGTTTGACAGGCTCTAGTGGCTCATTGGAGGGCAGCCATTCTCTACCTTCACCTGGCTCACTATGCTGTTGTAGCAGTGATAAGCCTTTGGTTACACTTAAAGAGGGCATAAAATGCTTGACATCCATCTACAGAGATTGATATTCACGTTTTGTGTCTTCTTGTTTCCTTCATGTGATTTACAAGCCTACTCCTGTAAACCAAGGCCTTAACCCTAACCTAACCTCTGACAGCACTTAACCCCAGCCTCACTGCTCTCAGGAGAACACAACATTATAATCAGACACAGTTAGGCCTCTGAATACAACTCCTGAAGGAGCAAATGTGTCATATATTCCACTGTGTGTAAAAATCTAAAGCATGAAGTTTGTTATTTTGGCTCTAAAGCATGTAGAGAACTTTAGTAGGAGTTTAAGTACCTTGTATTCATGTCACACAGTATATACATTTGGGGTTATCTCCCACAACAGCACCACAAGCTAATTTTTACTGCAGCCAAATGGCAAGTGGCTAAGCTGTAGATGGGAAAGTTATTGTCATCAGTCAATAAGGACGGTAAACAAAACTACACCACTGCTGCTTGAAGAAATGAAAGCTCAGGCCCGGAAATCAATGGAGCCTCCTTTCTGGATGTTTTAAAATACACATAACTATGATAAGTTATTCAGGATTCATCAAGATACTTATTCCACTCAGATGTCATTATCACCTCTCAACTTTGCCTTTGCTTTACTGAACTTTTTTGTGTGAATTTTAATTGACACTGAGGACTTTGATGAGTTTCACACAAATGAGGTCTGATCTTTTGTTCATTCTTTTATTATACTTTGAATTATCCATCCATTGTTTTATTAAACACCCATTCATTATTAACTGCAGTCAGATCACAGAATGATCATCATTAGATAAGCCATTACTTAAAAAGTTATTTCAAATACACCTGATGGTCAACCTACATTGGCAGACACTGTTTTAGTATTGGTGAACAGTCAAGAAGGGTAATATCTATTCACTTTTCAAAGAATCTAAACATGTGTGTTTGAAGCTCGTGTCTCTGATCTATTGTACAACCAGCATTATCAGAGTTACAATACTGGGATTGAGTGCTAGATAATTATCATCAGTACCGTATGTCTGTTCCTTCCTGTCTTCTCTCCCATATTCAGATTTTGGTTATGTAATCACAGCATGCCTGGTTTGTGGAGGCTGACAGCGTTGGATGTCAGGCTGCGAATATAGATCTCTTTTATAAACCTGAAAGCGTCTGTGAGCTTTGGAGAGAAGTCTACAACTTATAAACGAGGTTGGTCATTTGGAATAATTCTGAAGGTGCAGGTGAGAGGAGGTTAGGGATATTTATCATGTCATATCGTGATCAAATGCTCACTTTTGAAAGCTCAAAAGTGAAAAAAAAACAAAACAACTTAGTTGAACAGAATAGATATTTCATATGATAAAAATGGTAAAAGACAAAAAGTAGAAGAGAAACAGCCCTGTCTTTCTTCACTGAAGAGTGAGTGGTTCTATCAGATAGAAGCTCAGAGTCTTGTAAGGATGTGGGGAAGTGTCTTTTAAAAAAGAGTTCAGTGCAATTGTCTGGCCCGGCATGGCATGTGGGTGGCTGATGAGAGGCAATGTGTTTGATGCATGCTACAGTACTTTTCATCTTCCCCTTAGGCAAAATCAATAGTGACACAGAAGAAATGAGGATAGCGCGTATGCAGGAGATGCTGACACCCTTGTCATTTGCAGTTAACCTTTCATAGTACATGGACTGAATCCATACTGAGCTAATATATACTCCAACAACCCATGTGCGTGCAGTTGTCTGGGCATGCATACTACACATTAGTGTTAGGTCACATATACTTATACAACTTCCGAGTAATTTATTTTTTAATCTTTAAAGATTCAACAATTACCTTCACTGATATTATTCATATTTATGTGTTAACCAGAAGAAGTAGAAAACCTCACAGAGAGATGTCCTATGTCTGTTCAGCAATACTGTAGTTGACTGTCCACAATTATCTTGTCTAATCTTGTGATATTCTCTGGTCTTAACACTGACCAGTCACAGACTCCAGTGTTAATGCCCCATGTGGTCCAGCTAATCTCACTTTACACCAGCCTTTGCAATAAGAAAATGCCCTGGGCTCAAGTTTCAGCTCAATACCTCCTCCTCTCAACCAGTTGTCATCCTGTTCCTTCTCTTCAGCCACATCGCATCATCCCATTGTTGCAACAACTTCCTGATTTTTCTTGGCTCCTATTTCCTTTGGTGCATTAGGCGTATACAGCCAACCACAGGCTGTATTAGTGCTTTCACAAAGTGGCTCCAGAGGTTAGCTATCACAAGTGGAAATGTTCCCTCTAGAGTTACAGAGAATCAGTCTGATCCATTTCACACTGAAGTATCAATAACCAGCCATTTGTCTTAAGGTGTAAGGGCAAAGTGGCTCTTTACGACTATGTTGCTAAGCCTTAACTACTACTACTCTGTACAGTTCATACCACTTTGTTGTTGTTTTCTGTGCAGCAGCAAATATGCATCTAAACACTTGTAATATTCTCTAAAATGGTTTATATTAATATATTTATCTGTTTCTGTTTGTTTATTTGCAGCTATTGCTCAGCAAGATATCGATGCAGTTAGATAAGGAGACAGAGGTGAATGCTGTAACAGTCCCATTAGTCTTGTATCTAAATGTGTTCACTTACATTCTGTCATTGCTACAAGAGCATTAAAAATTACCAGGTTAGCACAAAAGAACTGGTGCCATTTTTAGCCTGACAACAGCATTACTGGATATAAACACATCAATGAAATACACTGCTTAAAAAAATAAAAGGAACACCTAAACAGCACATCCCAGATCTCGATTAACAAAATTTTCCAGTTGAAAATCTTTATTCGTGACATAGTGGAATGTATCGAGAACAAAATAACATAAGAATGATCAAGGGAAATCTAAATCATTATCCCATGGAGGTCTGGATTCAGAATCATACTCAAAATAAAAGTGTAAAAGTCAGATCACAGGCTGATCCAACTTCTGTGGAAACTCCTCAAGACAATTCAAGACAATTCACCAGCATATGGTTTTACAATGGGTCTGAGGATCTGATCCCAGTACCTAATGGCATCACTAAACTACAGCCAAACCAGTCATGCTGGAGGATGTTGCAGGGAGCAGAACATTCTCCACAGCGTCTCCAGACTCTGTTACATGTGCTCAGTGTAAACCTGTTCTCAGCCGTAAAGAGCACAGGGCGCCAATGGTGAATCTGCCAATCCTGGTGTTTTCTGGCAAATGTCCAAAGTGACCAAATATCAGCCTGAAAGGATGAGGACAGGGAAATGTTCGGTGGCCACCACCGGCAGAACAATTCCTTGATAGGGGTTGTCTTGCTAATTGCCTCTAATTTCCACCTGTTGTCTGTTCCATTTGCACAACAGCAGGGAAAATTATTTGACAATCAGCGTTGCTTCATAACTGGACAGATTGATATCCCAGAAGTGTGATGGACTTGGACTTACATTGGAATAAGCATTAAGTAGAGCCCCTGTGACATTTTAGTGATCTGGATCCTGCTTACTGTAGATTGCATTTTTTGTGCAATGCTGCCACCTGCTGAAAGAAACAAGGAACTGATTGACATCTTTGTTATTTTAGAAAAGAAAATGCAAACTAGGTTTCTTACTGTTAAGGCATAGAAATGTAAATGACCACCTTAGCATTAAAACAAATAGTTAAACATAGTGCATTCTAATGATACTAAATGTTACATGAGAAGCATCTTATCTTACCTAGTGAAGATTATATTTGCACAATAAGATGGTGTCAGCACCTGAAAGGAACATCTCCACTCACACCACACAGCTGTCACCTCTCACTAGGATCAAAACAAACAGTAAGACAGGTTTGTCTCTCAACTGCTCCGCTTGGCTGAGTAAAAGCTTTTATGCTGCAGTTAAGTTTCTATTTGAGGATTGTAGTGTGCCAAGTGAAGTTGCAAATGTTTTATTACAGTGCCTCACAGACTGGTTTGAGCTAAAAATATAGTGAGTAAATTTGATGTCTCCTCCTCTCCTCTCTTCTCCTCCTCTCTCCTCTCCTCTCTTTGCTCCCCCACCCCTGTAACATCTAAAGTGTGTTGCTGTAACATCATTTTCCCATGGTCCCCAGTGAGAACTAAACTCCACACTGAATAGCTTTTCTCTGGGATAAGCAGAGAATATAATGCTCTTTGACGTAGCAAATGCAATGGAGCAAAGGGCAGTGAGACACACCCTACTGGACACACTAGAGCCAGGCAATTTCCTTGCATCTTTCAGACCTTGAGGCTCCATGGACCCACAAACAAGTAGCCTAATCCACCAGGTCCAAAATGGTCAACTATTAAGACAAAAACAAAGGTCAGTGGCTTCAGACACAACATTGTTCTTAGACATTTAATAGTTTACAAGCAGGCTAGACTAAGAGTTTGCTCAAAGATTAGTCACGTCTTAGACAGCATCCTCTTTTCTGGCTGGGTGGGATAGGATGCTGAGGAAGAGGGGGGCAAGAGAGATCAGCTTAACTGTCCTGCCTCTTATCCTCTCTTATAAACCTACATTAAATTAAATGAGCACATGGCCAGCTGATATGTGTGAAAACCCTGGGAGATTACACAGTGGTAATTAATAGGAGTAACTGAGATTACAAAATGCTTGTATATGTGTGTGTGTGTGACCTCCTCAGTCTCATAGAAGGTCTCCAGCCAGACATACCCTCTTGTGACCATACCACCTACTGGGAAATGTCTCGACAAAAATTAGTAGAAGGTTAGGTTTTGTGTTATTCTGTATCTTTGGCCCTTAAGCCAAATTAACCCTGTGTCACTTTTGTTGACACCCTGAAATAAATAGTAGATTTAAGTGCCGCTTATTGCATTACATATTTTTGCTAAAACATTTTGTTCCGTGTTAAATGAAGTATTACAAGTGACACAAACCTAAAGTGGATAAGCCTTTATGCTTTTGATAAAATGCTATGTTCTGCTTTCATCCTGTACTTCAGAACATGTTGTAAAGAAGCTTTCATGAGAAGAAGCAAGGTTTATAATTGAAACATGGGGAAACTGGTGACAGCTTAAGATCACATGTATTGATTCTGACAGAAAATCATTCATCCTGACTATTGCAGCACATATACTCATCATAAATCCTTACCAGATGAGTAAATACAGCATTTATTATAGAATAACACAAATGGAAATACAAAGGCACATAGGAAACACATGGGCAAGAACTGCAATAACACAGGAAGTCAAGTAATGAAGGTTACTCAATTCTGTCTGTATCCAGATGCAAAAGATGTGCTCACAGATCCCAGAGAAGGAAGGTAGGGAGTGAAGAGAAAGATGTGAACACTTTCATGTCTTTCCTTTCTCACTGTGATCCAACATTTCATCAGCTGTGCTGTGCCCTCAAAACACCGTTTTCACCTTAGATCCACTCTGTGCCTCTCAACTAGTCAATTTATAGAGAGAAGCTGCTGCTGCTGTTAGAATGGAGCTCCCTCTAGTGGAATCACTGCAAAGAAGCAAAGTGATCATGATGAAACTACATAAAAAAATATATGTTAATACATTTATTTCAATTTGTAATGTAATATGTAAGAATATGAATAGATAAGATCCCAGAGGCAGGAATAAAAACAGGTTTCAGGTTGGGAGTGCGGTAAACAGGTCTTCACAGTGAGGGTAAGAAAGGCAATAAGGAGTCTTTTTGTTACAGGTGACTCTTTTGTGATTTTTAACACGTCATCAGGATATCATCTTCCAGTTACGTGCCCTTTAAACGATAAGTGTGAGTGAACATAAAGTTGAGTTTTATCAGTCGAAAAGAGAAGGTGTAATCTCTCCCAACAAGTCACTGTTTTTGCTGATGTTTTCAACAACTGTCTTCCACACTGTGGTGCTGTTTGATAGATAACTGGTGCCAGTTTGCTTTTTTTAGGAGATAAATCAGATGCTTAAACATCTTAGTAAGCCAAGCCTGGCCCTCTCTGCTCATCAGACTCCATCCTTAATTACATAATGGGATGAATTAATTGGCTCTATTAATCCAGGTTACCATCTGTTGGCCAGTCTCAGTCCAGACAGTGTCCTGTGATAGTGTAAGCCAGTCCTCATCCAACCTTACTTGCCAAAATCATGGTCAGTCTATTGCTCTGTGGTAAACCTGGCTTGTCAGAAAGTCCTTTAAATCATGTGGTGGGCCATTTGACGTGCTTTCATTTTTCCCTACTTTGGCTGGTTTAAAGGAAACTGAAGGGGTAAAATGTGTTTTGCAATGGTTTATTATGACATGGGTGTCAGAAAGAGAGTGGCTGAGTGTACATATGTACTCCCCCATACACATTTTTTAACGCAACTCAGCTGTCACACTGTAAAAGGGAGGGAACAAAGCAGCAACTTTGAGTCATGTCATTTCTGAATAGACAAAGCAGTCACTTTTTTCTGGAAACTCTTTATTTTTCTCATCTCCCTCTCTCCCTCTTCTCTTCCTCTCACTCCAGGGGCCTCAAGCTGCTATAGACTTTAATACATAGTGTTCAAATAAGTGCAGCTTAGAGCTCTGCGCACACGCTCAGCAAGCTGGGAACAAAGACCTACCTCCACCTTCTTTCCAGCCTTTCAACATGAAATCAGTCACCTTATCACTTACCAACAAAAATACACTGGATTTAAATAAAATCACTCTTTATTTCTTTTTTTCCTCAGTGAATGTGATTGTCCAAATAATTACAAGGGTGCATGATTTTTTCTGGAGAAAGACTTAGCATCAAATGTCCATTGGTGTTGGATAAAAACAAGATACAGCCCCCTAATAGCTGTTATTTGAGGAGGCAACTCTCCAAGAACAGTCATGCTAGGCCCTAATGATACCAGTCCACGGAGAAAGGATTAGTGGGGTTTTGGCGTAAATATAACACACTTCCTGTTTACTGTCAGCAGAAGCTACTTGAGCCTGTCTCGGGCTTTATAATGACTCTGTGTGGATGCAGCATACTTTATGCTGCTCTTCTTTCGAAAATGAGTGTCACACTGACATATTTGTCAATCATCCTCTCAGTGGCCATTATTTAAATATACAAATCAATCCAATATAAATTACGGACTGTGATGTTTGCGACTGTGATGTCTACATTAGGATGACACCACTGAAAAAACTGAATTTGTGAATAAAAATCTCAGTGACAAACATAACTGTGTAGCTGTTGGTATCTTGGCCAGGAGAGGGCGCCACACAGCCTCTGTCAGAGCCTTTCCAAGAGAAACGGCCTCAGCTGGCAGACTGTTTTCAGTTTAAAGCAATTGAAAAGCTGCTTATACTTTAATATCAGGCTATTTACCTAAGATTTGCACAGAACCTGTAAGAACTATTTTCCTCTGAAGGCCACATGTCGTTTTCATTTCTGCTTTAAATGTCCTTGTCCTTCTTATTTTGTGCTTACAGGGATAACAAGGACAAGGTTGTGGAAGCCAGTTAAGAAAACTGGTGATTTTGTGGTTTATGTTGTCACTGCTATGACTCTGTAAGCTGCAGGCAGCACTGCACGTGACAGTTACGGCACCAAACACAAACCAGTATGTATTCCTATGCTGTGCTGAGCTTTTTTTTGCACTAAATAAATCCTTTTCTTTTAGGGCCATAATGAGCAGGAGGCGTATAAAACTCTAAAGAGAAAGGAGAATAGAGACGCAAAGAGATGAGATGGGAGAAGCAAGGGAAGAGAAGAGAGACTTGATGGTTTGTGCCAGATCTGTGGTGCAGGCAGAGGGAAAGAGGGAGTGAGAGCTCCTCTAGTCTTAGCCCCATTTGAAACAGATGCTGTTTATAACCCAAAACCTTAATGGGGAGCTCTCTGGTCTGGTGCTGGCCTATGATCACGTTCCAGCCTAGCTCTAGTGCCCATCTTTTTTTCTTGTATGGGGAAAAATGCCACAGGAAGAAAAAAAAATATCTACTCTCCCCCTCCTGTACCAGGGGCAGCTCCTCTGTGAAGCCCTAGATTTATCCAATCAAACCCAGCTCTCTGTGCTCACTTCAAATAGCTACCCCCTGACTTCAGCTTTGCACTAAAAGGGGCCCTCATCTTTCCTCTGACCACACAGCAATATGACCAAAGACATGCTTATTATTTTATAGACTGTGATCTCTGAGCACATGTTAAAACATAACCTAAAAGTGCGGATTTTCAGGTTACACGTGATCCCTTAATAAAACTGCACCCAGCTGGCTGGCACCGCGTTTCAAATGAGAACATCAGAAATATTGCACGTTATAGGAGGATGAGACAGCTGTTGGTATTGCCACCACGTGAATGTGCCCATAATGTTTTGAATAAAGGTAATTTTTTTATTTAAGTGCCTCACTAAGACCAATTTAAGACTTATTTTGATTTCATGAACCTTTTAATCTACTTCTGGTGAGTGCACAAGATCAAAGACGGAGCCGACCACATCTCATCACGCAAGAAATAACATTATATCTATTCCATTACTGAAAAACATTGCCGAGATTAGGACAGATGATTGCTCGTGTTTATGCTATTTCAAGCAGAGAATTAACTGGTATTCAGTTGTTGCCCACTGGTCACAGTGACAAAGTGTTATTTCAATTTTGGAATGCACATGTGAAGCAAACCAGAATGAAGGAAACAAGATTGCTCAAATAAGAACACATCACCATTTGTTTTCTCTGCAGCTTGCCTAAATAAGATTGGATAGGTAAAGCAGATGCAGATTTTATGGTAGGATTCATTAAAACAAAATTATCTCTGTGAAATGTGCTTAACATTACTATCCACTGAATCTTTGTGGCTGTATCTCCAAATGCTGAGATTATGAAATTGAACTATTTCTATTTATTTAAGTTTAAAAAATAAACACAGTAGATGCCATTATTGACAATGACTACAAACATTAAAGCCTGCTGAGCTTGATTTATAATTTTATTGCCTTAAATACATATTTGACAATTAAAATGAAAGCTAAATATCTCCAATGCTAATGAGGTCTTGCAATTTATGTCTCACTGTAGAGATATAATACTGCAGAAAAGATAACTCAGTCTGGATTAGATGTTCAACCTATGCAGTTCAAATATATGAAAAGGCACGCAGTCTGGTATAAAGCCAATGAAGCTATTTCAAATTAATATCTGATTTGATTTACAGGACTGATATCTGCCTGACGTTACAGACATGGACTGAGCTGGATTTCAGGCTGACACATAGAGTGGAAAAACTCTCCACACAGCCCAAGGGCATATACACTCTGATTTACACTGAAAGGAAATGGGGCATTGGGGAAATTATGCCCTATTATTCCTTGGCTTGAACATGAAAACACTTCCATTCAAATAAAGAGTAAACTTTGCCATTACTGTGATTTTGCAGGCTGTGAAATCTTTGGTCAAAGTTGTGAAGAAGCTTGAAGACTTCTTTGGTTCTGTTAAAGAAGGGGAGTTGGTGCTATGGTGGATTACTTGACTGGAGAAGGAAAAGGGAAATGCTTGTTACAGTTTTGCATATTCTTTTTTCATATATAATTTTTGGAAATTTTGAGTCTCTATTAGAAAGTTTGTAGAAGATATACAGGAAACATTCAGGGAGAGTGTATGACTTGCAACAAAGGTCCGAACTGGTGACACTGTGGTGTGACATGTGCATGAGCAGCCAGGTTACTAGTGCACACACACGTAGACTGCGGAAGCATTGATGTGAACCTTTTACTTTCAAGTCTTGAGGTCATGTCATTTATTTTCTTGAACGCTTGAATAGACTTGCATTGTTGCACGAAGTGGTTTTTACGCTGTTATAATGAAGCATTGACATTGATAAATCAAATTCTCCAAATCCTCACTGATTTGGATTCTGATTTTTTTGTGTTATGCAGACTTTATTTAATGTATACAAAAACTGCCATTCAAATATGTTGACCCCTCTGTCCCCATATTGTACAATATAATTGACTGTTTTTTTTTCATGCGTTAGCCTAGGATCACAGACCCCCGAGGTTCAGACATCTCTTTTCTCAGCACAGATCAAATGGAGCCAGCTAACCAACATATCGAATTCCCTCGCAAGGAAAACTGGGCTGCATAAATATGGATTTTAATCACTGCCCAGTATTTATCTTTCTTCTCCACTCATCTTTTGATGTTGCCATATTTCCAGGCTAAAATATGAGCGATATCTTAATCAGGTTGTGACAGGAAAAAGCACTGTATTTATACTATCCTCTTTAACTGTTTGTTTCTCTGGAATAAATATCCCTATCTTTTATTAATTATGCAAATATAAAGTATCTCAGCTTTGGCTAAACACTGGGGAACTAACTTCTTGGAGAAAAAGAAAACCAAGACTCTAGAGCCAAGTGACTGTGATAGACTTTTCTCATAGACCCAGAACATAGACAAAGACTCAAAAGGGGGTCCAAGTGGGAAAGGCCTAAAAAATGTGCCCAGCAAGCTCCTTCAGTATTTTCCAGCCGCCTTTTGTGGCCACAACCACATTTCTTGAATTGTCAGTGACTATCCTGCACCATCTATACACATCAGTCACAGGGGCTGTCTTATTTATTTTATCTGTTGTTCCCCCCTTTTCTCTTTGTTTTTGTTTCTTTTTTTTTACTGTCAGGTATTTAAGCAGCTTGCCGGTTTTATAGAGCCTGCTGAATGGTGTTGATGGTACCGGAGACTCAATGGACAACATGTGACCCATCTGACCAAAGCTCCTTTATGTACCGCCTCTCTTTGTTGTTTTGTTTTTGTTTGTCTGGGAGAAAAGAGAGAAAAGACCACTTCATTGAGGAGGAGGTTACCAGCTTGCTCTGTTAAAGCACTGGGGATTTCATTAGCCTCAGTCAAACAAGGCAATAAATAATAACTTGTGACCTTTGAAGCCTTACAGAGTGAAAAGTAGGAAGAGTGAGCTTCACCCTGGCAAATCTGAATGAAAGCTGACAAAGATACTCTACAATCTGTTGAAACTGTTTACAGAAGGCCAACAAAGGCCAACTCGTCATTGAAAAACAGTTTTTCCAAAACAAATTTGTGTTCTTGTATCTATGTAAGTAAAACATCGCTCATTGTGTGTGTAGGAAATTATGCCATCACACTCTAGTACACATGTTTGCTCTGGGGTGATGAACTGCCACCCAAAGAGAAAATGCTGTATCGGTGTAGCTACTGTGTTTCCAAATGAAAAGTGTTGTTATGAGTAGAGTTGTAGACTAAGGTGCTGGACCTGAGACCAAGCCTGGCAGGTTTTATGCAGCTGCTCCAAAACTTGTAGTGCTGTTTAATTAAAGATTAAGAGAGCATGACCCCCATCAAGCCTAAATTTCATTGAGTCCTAAATTTGCGTGACCTAGTCAGGATGGGGCTTTTGCTGAGTTGCTCCATTCAATGGCCTGTGGGAATTCCCTACCTCTGTGCCCCAACTGTGTCCCCTACACCCACCCCAAAGTCCTTAGGTCCCCTGCAACTCTTCATCACTTCCTGTAATCATCCCCACATGTGGTGGTGGCATTTAGGCTCTTCTACCATGGCACACGTCATTAGGCCAAGCTTTAAGCAGATCTACCTAGCTCCAGGCCAATGGGGAAACTTTTTTTATGGAGGTGTAAGTAGAGGGGGTGGTTGGAGGTGGGGGTTAATGAACCACTGACTGAATCCTACCACCTAGAGAGGTTTTGACACGCTGAGGTAGCAATAGCAGCCTACACATTGGTCAGTAGTGGTTCTTGTCCAGCTTCGGGGCTTGATTCATATGAACAGAGTGTCTGAAGGAGTGCTGAGTGGCAAAGGTCAAGCCAGTGAAAGCTGTAAATCCCAGAAGGGGACCAACCTAAAGGTCAGTCAGTCATGGCGATTAGAGGAGCCATCTACAAGATGCGAGAGAATTGGGGGTGGCACAGACAAATCCCCCGTGGAACCCTGCATTCGAGGACAGACACTATTGTTTTCCAAAATGCCACTTTGATGACATGCGTGGTTTATATTTCAGGATAATAGAAAGAACTTCCTCAAAAGAGAAAGAAGCACTTAAACAAACATATGAATAACATGCAACAATGCCTATGTGCTGTCTATTTACTTTGCAGTTCAGAGCCACAAATTCTTATACTGAAACATGCATTTTAGGGTGATGCAATGTGACATTTTCTGTCAGGTTGTATCAGACCTGAAGTACTAAGTAATTTTGTCCTAGGACCACTTGGTTTTCATAATATGTTTGTCCTACACCATCAACATTTTTCCTATGTCAGAACAGGCTATCGGGCCATTTTACCTTTTTTTATACAAAATAATAATAAATAAATAAAATTTGTCATTAACAACAAAATCTTAAGATTACAAAGTTTTTATGTTTGTTTTTATGTTTCCATGTGTTTTGGATTGCAAGCCTGTAGTTATTATTTGCAGATAAAACCACACACAGCTTTCATACTGCTGTGTGTATTTTAGACTGGTGCACAGTTGACTGTGTTCTCCCAGCAACCACTTAAAAACTCATCTCTCTCATTTATGCTGAACTGTATTTCTGGGATTTCTATACACTCTAGAGACTCACTGGTGTGGTGTTGCACACAATATCTAGCAAACTGAGTTTTAGTTCTCCCTATTGTTGGCTTATTCAACATTAATCAATGTACACCAGAGATACTTACGAAATTAAAGGATAGTTGTAGTTATTTTCAGCCAAGCCCTTGCTGTCCTACCTCAGCCATTATCCTGTTATCAATAATATTATCAATAAATATACAAAAGACAGTGCAGTACTCTCTGACTGCAATTCAGCAGTCCACAGTTTATGATGCAAGGCCCACACTAACTTTACCGTTGCTATACTCAATTTACTATAATATAGTATATTTTATTTTTTTGTTCTGTATAGGGTCCCTGCCTGTCAGTTAACATTACTTTGCAATCTTAATATTTCATAATGTCTCCTAATTTAATTAGAGTTGTTCATAAGACTGATTGTGAACTAATGAAATTCTTTGGATATATTACATATTACTTCTGATGGTGTACTCAGTGACAGCAGCTTCAAACCATGGTTTAAGTTTTCACCTGCTCTGTGTCAGAGATTTGTGCTGACAGAACTCCTTAAGCAACATCACCCCTCCAAACTCTCAAATACTGTAAGTCTTATTTGGATCAGTTTGATCATAAGAGGTTTAGCAGGGATTTAGCGACCAATAAATGTCAAATATAAAGGATAAAATACTGTGCATTTATTTCTCAGTGTGTGACATTTAGGCAAATATAATGGATATACAGTATATTTGTTCATGCAAAGCTCATATAATATACAGTTAAACATGAAATATGTCCTGGTACAACAGCGTTTTATGGTAATGTATGTGTTTTGTCACCTTTATCAAATGTGTAAGCTTGTTTTATGACAAAAAGAAACATTATCACTTCAGAACTGTCAACACAAATATGATGACATGCAAAGATAAGTTGTCATTATTTGTACACATACAGAACAACAGAGGAGTTTGTAGGACCATAAACAATGATGAAAGATAAAGCCAGTATACACACAAGAGTTATGTACCTTGTAAGCTCTTTGACAAAATTCTTTGTTGTATCAACATAACAGGTACAATTAGCAAGGAATACTCATGTCATTGGTTTGTGGTAATAAACTACGAGGAACTTTCATGTGAAAAGGAAGAGGTGTCTGATGTTTTTAAATGGCAAAATGCATTTCAAGCCAATTATTTAGCATACAAACATTTCTCTGAATGAAACAATCACTGTGAGGTGTTGTGGTCTTTGCTTCTGTCCTCACAATAGCTGTAAACTCTTCAACCTCTATCTAGGAAACCTATGCTCCACTTCACACTCATGCAACCTCATTCACCTCCAGACAAGTTAACTTAACCCCCCTGCCACTCACCCTTGATCCAAACTGAGGGAGGATGAGTGGTGCACCACTTAAAACGAGCCGGCCGAAATAGAGGCGTAGCCATCACCTCCCCACATTCACAAATACCCCCTTAAATGAGGAGAAGTCAAAGACAGAAATTCTAATCACTTGCCTTCCCCTCCTTTTTTGTTGAGGGAGATAAATAAAGAATAGAATAGAATTTGAACTGAGGCCAAAGGCAGGGGAGGCACTCTAAGTATTGTTGGATGATCTCCATTTAGTGGAGGCAGGGGCTGAAAAGAGTGCTGTCTTGTTAGTTAGTGTGTAATGAACAACTTTCACAAGCCAGTTGGTCAATGGGAATCACAATGTTCTATTCTTGTGCTCTTAGAAATTCACATTGAAGATGACTGGCACTCAACTGACTTGACTTTTAACAAATAATGAATGAGTTAATACTAATATCATGATAAACAATTCATTTTATCCAGTATGTTTGACTCAGATTGGGCACCAGAGACCCGAGCGTCATCTTTCATGTAGCTGCTTAAAAGGAACAAGAGTGGAGGCGTACAGAGGCTAGAAAGGACCGCCTCTGTTTGGTAATCGTTCTCTCTTTATCTTTTCATATGACCAGATCTTTCATTCCATCCTTTTCACCACAAAAGAAAAAGAAAAAAAGTTTGTCAGTCCCCTGTTTCTTTTGTTGTGTGCTTTCTTCTCCATGCTCTTTCTACTTTTATCCTAATCCCAGCCATGCATGAGCGATCAGTTGTGTCCTGTTGTTTCACTGTTCTGCTAGTTTTCAATCAGTAGGGTTCCTCCTTTGTTCCTTTTCTTTGCCAAACACAGAAAAGGTAAGGAGAGGAACGAGTAATGAAATCTCTTCTGTAGACTTAGGCCTTTGTATCCCTCATCAGGATTTTTAGATATAGCTCTGACTGTAATTAAGGGGGATTGTTGCTGTGATGCTGCTCTCTGCTGCCTTTGTTGGTCTTTGGAGAGTTAGAGGAAGGTTGAATCAAAGCTTCTATCTAGCGTCCAGCAATCATGGAAGCTGCACTGTTTTGATGTATGAATCCAATAAAAAAATAAGCGTGATCAGAACTTGTCGAAAACCAGTACCTGACAAGCCAAGACATGGCTGTTTTGGTCTTCAGACAAAAAAGTCCACCTGAAACTAAAAAAGGAATTATGAACACACTCCTGCAGCAACCCATTCTGGCTTGTCCTTAAGACGCCACAGAAGAAGCTTTGATCCTACTTTTTATTTAAAAAAACAGATTCAATTTTGTTCTATACACTTTTCTTACACTTGTATATGATGGAATCTTACTGCTGATAATTATTATTTTTAATATTTATATTTACATACAGAGAACCATGCAGATGTGTGCATGGTTCTGGACAACATGATCTACAGAACATGTGGTCAAGTGTGGAGACTACTGCTGTGTGCTATTGCTGAGGTGATCGTTATTAGCGTGATCATAGCACTATGCACTCCATATGGGCTCAGTGGGGACAGAGGCTGAGGCCCGTTCAAAGGGACAGTCATTGTTACAGACTGATCTCTAATCTCTGTGGTTGTCTGCCCTAATTAAAAGTCTTGTGGGTGTGTAGGGTGCCTGGGCCTCTGCTCGGCAGGAAATTATGATCGCAAACGTCTTCCTGTCGAGTCCTGCACTTGGCACTACAAAGTGATGCAGGCCGCCATTACCTGAATGGGCTGGAATCAGAGCAGACAGCCGCATCATCCCAGCTCTTAGTCTATCAGGGCCGTGCACAAGTGGCCATTGTTGACGCCAAAAACGGGATTAAGGAGGGTCTTCAAGGGAATTGATTTTCATGTGAGAACAATAGTGGGGCGCAGAACACTGGGGCCTGGGTCTGAATCACACGGCCAAAGAGCTTTATGAAAAGGGGTGCGCCGCGAGCACTGAGATTAAAGCAATCAGGTTCTTTACCCCCACTCTTTTTGGATAACCCTTCTACCCCCCTCCTCCCTCCGTCTGTCCTTGTCCTCTCGGCACAGTAATTTTGCCCAAATAATGACCACAGAGGAAAGCTTGTTTACGAAGAGAAAAAGATGCAAGTTGTTTACTTTTCCCTACATTTCCTTTATCACCTTGGTCTAACAAAGGTTCAAGAGCCATGGACAGGGTGAAGGTATGTGAATCTCGATGCAGAATGTCTGAGCAGATTCTGGACCCTCCGTCCAATGCTCCAAGAGCCAGGCCAAAGGCTCATCTGTTTGTATAGAGAAAAGCTGTAGGGAGTGGGTATCTGGGCTGGGAGGCGACATGGTTGTTTGGCGGGGACTAGTGTTGGGGTGAACATGACGTGTCACTGAGAGGGGATCAGAGGTTATGGATGAAAGGGACGGCCGCCTTGTCCTCTGTCTTTGGCCGACTGTGTGCAGCTGTGGGCACCATTGTGGACATGCTCATTTGCATACGTTTGGCAGGAGCTCCAGGAGGCAGTACAGGCCAAGAGGAGCAGCCTTGTTTAAAATGGAGGCAAAAGGGCGGGCAAGTAAACACCCAGCGTATGCAGATACATACCCATACATTATCTGCACTGCAGCACACACAACGGCAGTGGCCAAGAGAGAAAAAAGACTTGTTATTCCTGTGTCAACATGTAAATATAAACAGAGAGTGTGTGTGTAACATGTATTTCAGTGGGTGATAAGGCCATGTCACTGTGATGTCATAATGACAGAGTGAATGACTGAAGGAGTGTATGGGGCTCTTAGCTGGCGGCAGAGGGGTGTGTCCTTTTCTGACTAGAGACAGGTTTATTGGGACTGATGAGTGCTAAGCTCCTGTGCCTTGCCACAATGGAGCCTGTGATCTCCCTTTGTGGCTCACTGGGAAGCACTGGTACGCTCGGCAGCCCCCACTCTGTCATTAGACAGATTGTGAACAGGCTGCACAAGGCCCAGCCAGGGATGACGGAGCCACCAGCCACTTCATTAGGGGCATTATGAAGAGGACTGAAGCTTTCTTCTCTCTGCCTGTGTCCAGAATTCACAGGTCTGTTTAATCACATAATTCTCCTCAAGTGCCCCAAGGAGGCTGCAGCACAGCAAGGGCCCTTTAGACCCATGACAACTTGGAGAGATTAATTATATTCATCTTTTGGAATATCTGCAGAATAAGAGGGAATTTGATATTGGATGGCCTTTATTTTTTCCTCTTGTCTTTTTCCAAGCAGCTCTTTGATGTCCTCCTGTTATTGTTGGGGGACGTCTGTGCAACCTTCTGCTGCTGGAGCTTTGATATGCTGCAGCAGGGGTTAAGGGTTAGCGTCCAGAGGTCCAGGGCCAGGACGTCCTAACTTCTGTCTTGGAGAGGACTGACCTCTGGACCTGAGGGTTAGTCAGAGAGACTTCAAATTCTGCCTCCCTTTGATGCACACTCTTTCACAGCAGTTAATTAGCCGGGGTGGCTAAACGTTTAGCCTGGGCGTGAAAGCGTCTGGGATAGAATGTGTGTCCAAGACATTGCCAGCTTTTTTGGTGTGTCACAAGGTCTTTTGAAACAATGTGGTACTTGGACAACTTGTTTGCATAGGATAGTGGGTGAATGCTGCAGCCTATTCACAGCAGCTCATTCAACAGGAAGAGTTTTGAGAAGGCCTTTTTTTGGTAATGAAGAGAAGTCCTTGACATTTCACTCATTTCCTCTAATCAACTACACGATTTCCCTCTTTATCTCTGTCTTTGTTGGCTATATGTTACAGGAATATATCCTACAGAGAAGCAAAATAGAAGAACCTCTTATCTGGCAAGTGGAAGTGGCAGCCTCTGAATCATTTCAAGCCAATGCAATATATCTTCCCTTAATCTTCATAAAGTCTTTGGGGAGCATTAATATAAATATCTGAGAATATGGCTTTCATCATGTATCCAGTGAGCACTGAGGGTTTCAAGCAGGATCTAATTTTCTCTTGCTTCTATTCTACTGACTCCTATGAGTGGACATGAGCCAGACTGGTAGCACACTGTAACATACTGGATCCATCAGAGCTAAAATATCAGTTGATGTTGCACATGGGGTATAATAATTTCCCTATGTCAGTAGGAAAAGGCAAATAAAGCTTGTTTGTTCAGTTTCAGAGAGATGGTAAAATTCCCCTTTGCCTCTTGGCCCTGAACTCACAGGCCTACAATAAAAAGGCAATATAAATGTAATATATTGCTTTAAGACTAAGCAGCAATAGATCTGAATTAAGATACTTGTGATCAACACATCTGTGATCTTCACTGCAGTACCTGTAAGTCATTAGCACTGGTGACGTATTAAAGTTTGCTTTTCCTACCAAATCTTCTTTAGCCCGAGGCAACCTTCAATCATTTTCCCACAGAGCAACATCAAATAAAATTTCATTTCATGTTGTTTGTGCTTCGGATAGTGGGAGGAGGGAGCCATGTTGGGTCTGGTTGATATTGTAGAGATATTGATCTGCTATTGAGTGCACACTGTGTCCAGACAGTTTCCATCCCCAGGGACCCAACCACTAAATCATTCTCTCATTTTAAACTAACTTGTATGTCTGCAAAACTGACAAAGCTCTCAGGCTAGACAAACTTTAAAGTATTTGTCCTGTCTAACTCTGTTTCTCCTCTGTTGTGTCTTCAGTGTCTTCGGTCAGTCAGTCGTCCATTTCTTACTCTTTTGTATTGATTCAAATGTAGTTGCTGCCACTACAAACCGCAATCTTAAAGCAATGTTCCTAAACTAGAGCCTTTTGTCTTAATGAGCATGAAAGGATTTAAGGAGATTTACAGTCTGCCTGTGATTATACACAATAAATGCGTAACCTATTTTTTTATGAATAAGCATGGGGATGCTCTCACAGTGTAACTTGATGATTCACGCATTACTAAGTGTGTAAAAATAGTTTTAACCATAGTATTACATGAATGTGTTTCTTTTGAATAACAACAATGTTTGTTACTGTATATATAGTCATGCTGTAGTTTGGCATGATCATAAAGGGGAAGTTCAATCTCCACACAATATTCAACTTTTATGTGAAGAGGGACATACGCTGAGCTTTTAATTATGCAACAAATAAAATAGATCTGTGTTTTCATCAATCATTCACAGTACAAACCAAAGACCAATATTTATTTAAGTCATGCAGGGATCCTATTTTGTTAAAATTGTTTGGTGATTGTTGAATTTTTTTGAGCAATATGAAGATAATTGTTAACAGCCATTGATAAATCTCATTGTTTTATTGTGTGCATCACTAAATAATGAAGTGTTCACCACAGCTATTGCCCTGTTTTCATGTACTGTATGAAGCATTCACTTGTATAAGCTTTGCACTAAACTGTTGAATCAAACAGCTCTCTTACTCCAAACTATTTTCTCAAGTCAGTACATCTGTATGAGCCAATGATTGCTGGAGCGCATATTCCCTCCATATGTGCAGTTCTGTTTGTGTGGAGGCGCCTGTGTATGCAGTTTGCTTAGTAGTCAGGACATGTTTCGGATTGCATGGTGTTGTTCTCCAGCTTGGCCACCTGCAGCTGGGGATCGATCAGCTCTGTGGAACCCAAATCTGACCCCCCACCAACTGGCCCCCACCTTCAGAATCCCAGCCCTTCCCTGGCAACCAGACCCACAGGCGATTTGACATGAAACTTACAAAACAAAGTTTGTGTGTATCAAAGCCAGAGTGTGAACAGATGCAATATGTGAATATTTGTGAAATAACCAACAGGTGGATACATTAGATAAGTCAATAAATATGTTTCATTTACTATTCTCCATATATGTTCTATATTTGTTTTATAACCTGATTTATTGTGCTTTGCAACAATTTGTTTTGGCCTCCTTAAAGGCCATTTAAAGACACGCGTTCAAGTGTTACCAAACATGGATCTTAGTCACACATTAATAGCAGCCTATCAGAAGAGCACAGGTAAAACTCTCCTTGTCCATTGCAAACACTGTGACTAAGAAGAAGAATTTTAAAAAGCTGCTGACTCAAATCCCTTTTATTTTGAACTCCTACATCATGTCAGCCGCATCATGGCACATGGGTTTTGACAAGAACAAACTGGTCCTACCAGAGGAGTGGAGGTTGTAGACCCTTACAAGGTACTCCCTCCTGCAGATCCAGAAGAGAGAAGTTTTCTTATAAAGGGCTTTCCCTTAATGATGAAAGTAAACAACATGAACAAGAGTGTTTAATATTTCACAGCCCACCCACAGGTATAGTGGTGTACGGGGAATAGCACATACATCCACACATACCAGTGTGGGTCCGATTAAGACAAGGATACTGTCCCTGCTGCAACTGACCAGATCTCTGTGTGTGTGTATCTTTGCAAGGTCTTGAACATTTGCTGCCTCAGGCTTTTTTTCTCTCTTCTCTCTCTCGCTCTCCTCCACCCTCTCTCTGTGGTGATATATGGAACATATGGGAAATTATTGTGGGGTTATAAAGGGCTGTTGACTTCAGCAGACATGCAGTAAATTACGCTGTTTGTGTAGGGGAGGAAAAACACAAGCTCTTTAGGAACAGTTAGTGCAGATTTCCTGTACAGACTTAACTTTCCCTCTCATTCCTTCTTCCTCCCTTTCTTCCTTTGTACATTCTCCTCTAACCCTTTAGCCTGTTCCCTCTCTTTTTTCCTGACTCCCTCTCACTACTGTAACACAAGCCACAGCACAATCTCATTCTGTTCTCCTGGTTGGTGGTAACACAGTGGGATATATCCACACAAATTACACCCATAAAACTCATAAAGCCTGGAAAATATTTTAATAGTTTCCGCACCCCCTTAGTGGCAACAAGCTGCATGTGCAGCACTGGTAAGAGCCACCAACATTATTGGTGCAATTAAATGTAAAACACAGGAGAGAAACATGGGGGAGTGAGAGCCCAAAATGGCTGTAAACAAGGAAAATGACACTTGACAAGTTGTAATTTATGGACGTTGTTTCAAAGGCATGAGGCTCACCATTTCTACACTGGCAGAGTCTAAGAATAAGGCAC
>OMLM01007742.1:0-19655 GCA_900302695.1 Helostoma temminkii | reverse complement strand
GTTTGATTTAAATAAATGTTTAATTTATAAATATAGTCATTAAATTAATTTGGCAATTTTGAACTTGAAAACAACATTTAATTTTCTTATCGATTATATAAAAAAAATAGGTTACATTTTTAATCTACGTCTTAATATTGATTACATTGTTTTTATAACGCAATTATTTAAAATGTAGGTTTCGACCAAAAAAAACAAAACAAACAAAAATAAAATATACCTTACAATGTCAAATTACAATAATGGTATTTCATATTTATAAAGATAAAGATAAAAATACAATTTTTGATCATCAGTTTGATAATGCTGTGCTCTTATTTTAAAGTTTTTAAAATATATCTTATATATCTTAATATTCTGTCAGTATTTCAGTAAACGGGTATCATAAAACTTACTACAGATATTTAGCATTATCAACAGTTAGTTACTTTATTTACGCCAAAGTTTCTCAAAAAATCATTGTTTTTTTTGTTCTGGCACCATTTAAATTGTGCAGGAAATAGAGATAATAATGATGACGACGATTATAAATATCAATATATAGTGAACACAGTGTCAGCATCTGCACATAGAATGCATTAAGTAAAGTGGATAGACACATTTTCATTTTGTCGATTCACCTGAAGCTTCTGGTCACATATTTTTTAAATGTACCTTAAATTAGCCGAGCCAGAATTCTAGTGTACAAAAGAGACACGTCTAAGTCACACAACTGATGAGAAATAAATAGAGAGTATGGTTTTGTAAATGTTCTTCAAAGACGCTCCAATTTCACACCCTTAAATTAAAACACCCTTATAGTCAGGCCCATAAGTAAAATTCCTGCTGTTTGGACTTCAGGCTACTGACATTGTTATAATTTTGCGCAATATATAATAATTTTGAATTAAATTAATGAAGTTGATATATATTTTTGTGCATTAAATACATTTGTATGATGTTTTTTTTGCTAGAAATATAAATATTGTATGTCATTTTAGTCTGTATTTTTATTTCAGCATTGATGGATTGACACTTTTCAGTTGTTGTTTTTCTGTGCCTTATAACACTTCCGTTCAAATTTGAAGACGTGCAGTCATATCTGGGCTAAATAGTCATGTTTGTTCATTGTCACTGTCTATTTTGACTGTTGATGTATATTTTAGATGAAATTGTGTTGTTTGTGGTGTTACCTGTCCTGCCATCATGACACTTGATTGAGCAGAGTACTGCCACACATCACTTTTTGAGATGGGAATACCTGCTGCATGTCACTCAGTATTTCCAAAGATGACATACAGAGAAGTGCAACTGATGAAATGAGGAGATTTAGAAAACTTTAGCTTAACTTACGTTTAATGCAGCTAGCATTGATGCTAGACAACATCTGATATATCTACTGTAAAATGAAAACTAATTATAGTGATGTTGGTGGTAATTTTTACTTAAAATTCACAAATAATTAACACCACCTGTTTTTTGTTTGATTGTTTTTTTTTTTTTTTAATAATACACATTTACCAAGTAAACTTGAGTGGGATCTAAAATATTTCTTTCAATAAAAATGGGTCAGAATTATATAAGCAGGAAGTTGACTGCCAACATCCTGCAGCTTGTTTATGGTGACATCTCATTGCTTAGTTGGCGGGGTCCTGCCAGTGTGCGTCTTTATTAGTTTCTATCCACTGCTGGTGTAGGCACCCCAGCAGCAGCAGTGACAGCCCTTATCCCTCCTCTGTGCCCCACCTCATACTAAGCTTTGGATTTGAAGGACAGGCAATTCAGGACAGAACAAGTGCGCCAAGGCAGAGCATAAGCAAAGCTTTAGAGCATAAGGCCACACTCCAGTGTATCTTGGACAACAAGTACACCATGCCTATTGCTTAAAAAAGGCATGTCACAGTTAGTGCCATACAGTCAGGGTTTAGCCCAAAAAGTTAAGGAGTATTTGACGCTGATATTTGAACAAACATAAACACTGTAACAAGTCAATCAGTCCAGTTTACGTCTTATTTTAGTGATCCCCTAGTCAGTCAGATCCTCTATCCTTTCAACAGTGTCATTACAAATTCACACCATTGAGTTAAATTAGGAAAGAATAAAATAATAAGAAATTACACATAGTGAAACGGACTGTTATTATTACCTTTGAATCAGTGGCTTGAATTCTTCATTCCAAAAGGAGAAGCTTCCTCCCGGGGAGCACCAGGAGGTGCTGTAAAACAGTTAGCCTTTGATAGCACAACACCAGCAAAAACAAACATGGCTGATGAGGGGGGCGGGGCCAATGGTAACGTATACTGATTCAGAGAGTTAATGCAAAATTAACGTTGTTTGAGTTTTTTGAGCCCGAAGCATCGATATTAAAAAGCTCCCTCTGCATGTTCTCCTGCATGGGGCTCAGGAAAAAGACGCACCCTGCTATGACCTCAGCTGAAAAATTCTAAGTCATGTTGAAAACTGTAGCATCGAAGTTAGCATGGTAGCTAGAAGCATTTGAGCAATGCTTAGCACCCCACAATGCAACATGCCGCAATCGATGTGAACTTATGTCTCTTTCTTGTAACACACGCTTGTAATCATTGGCTACCTGCGATGCTGAATTTACTGTATGTCACAACTTTTTCAAAACCCATTTTTTTCAGCTGACTTTTTACACTGGTTAGTTGTGTTTTATATTTTAAAACATTTCTGGACAATTCAGCAACTCGCAGTGCAACTGGTTAGCTGTGTCTTATATTTTAAAACATTTTGGACAATTCAGCAAAGTGTCTTAAGCAGAAGTTTGAAGTCAATTACAAGCTATTCTCAAACTGATACTGTAAACTGTCAGTATGCAGCGGATAGATCGGTAGGAGAAGTCTTAAGAAAGGTTTGATTTTGTTGGAAAAGACTGGATTCACTGACAAACAGTAGTTGAAGTTGAAGACTTGGTTGATTGGGTGCCAGTTTAGGCCTAGCAGAAAGTGATAAACTAAAAGACGAAGTGAGGCGACCTGGTCTTCCTTTAGCCTCATCTGAAGTGCTAAACCTCACCCTGACTTTGTAACGCTGAGGCTTGTGAGTCACAACTGTGAAGATATAATGTTATTTAAACCCAATCTGTCACCAAATGGAGCGAAAAAAAAATGCCTGCCAAGTGTACAAGTCTAACATCACCATTTATGAGACACACACACTGATATACTGATCTGATACACACACGCACAAACACGCACGCCCCCCCTTTCTTCGTGTCATTACTTTAGCAAAATCACCAATTAATAAAAAGTGAATTTGTGGAGTTGTCAGTAACATGATCTCTATCAGAGGTCAGTTAAGACAAGAAGTATCAAGACTATTATATGACTTAATATGATAATTATGTGAAATAATTAGTTCCCATGACTGACAGGTTATTCTGACGATAATGAGGAAAAAAATGAGGAAATAATTTCTAGATGTGATAACAACAGCAATGAATAATTTCTCAGCGATGAACATCATGGCATCCCGCTTGGGTCTTAGTTGTTGCTGCAGCCCATGACCCACTTTGCTTTTTAAACAAACCAGAAATGTTGCTAATTTTGACAGCTCAATTCACGAGTACCCAACCCACAACAAGTCTGCCACCTTCTACCGCAATCTTAAAGCTGGTGACAGACTAGGAGCACTGGCATGTTCGTGCCCCGATGGTGCCCAGGTGGTGCTCATGGACCTGAAAATACATGTTGCCACATGCCCATAACGAATGGAGAGATATTGCCACTTGTTCAGTCCAGAAAAGTTTGTTGTAGTGCAAACAGAAGTTATCGTTCACATAAAAAAACTGCATATTAGCACATCATTAAAAGTGAAATCTTATAGTACTAGTACTATAGTACTAATAGTACTCATTAAACATCAGAATTTGCCCTGACAGAATAATATTGTCAAATCATACAACCAACACTTATGCAACATGTCAATGTTGCAGCTGGTTGAAGCAGAGCAAGTTTTTACTCCTGGGAAGCTTAATCATTTTGTAAATCATAGCTTATCTGTGTAAAATCTCAATAAGAAAAATAAGTAGCAACTACAGTAGCATGCAGAAATAATGTAAAAGTGTAGAATGTTAACACTGTACTGATACGACTAATTAAATAACCTTTCATAACATGTATAAGCAAGGCTATATCGTCCTGTGTATCACAGTGGAAATAAGGCATCATAAGAAATTTATTCTAATTATATCACATTGTCACTGATTTAACTTTTAACACTTTTGTGCATTTTGTGTCATAGTGTTGATGTATTGTGATGTAATGTACTAAATATGTTGTTTTAGTTTTTAAAATATATACCTTCATCATTCGATAATACGAGTTCACCCTAATTTGTTTTGTTTTTTTGTTTTTTTTATTATGGAGGCGTCTTGTTTTGTGCATTAAGCAATTCAGACAACCCTGTCCCTTAATAACGATAAGAGACTACAGTCTCCTTTTTTCTTCTTTAGATTTTAATAAAGGTGGAAATATTCTTCCAGTGGGATGGTGAACCCTGAAACCTGCTCAGTTGGTCTGACTTCGTCTTTATGAAGGTCAAAGGATTCTGTTGGATTTCTTTACGTCAGTTTGTTTAAATCAGCAGGTTTGTGGTATAATAGAATGGGCTAACCTAAGTACGCTTGGGATATATCGTTCAGGCATATAAATTCAAAATGCTGAATGAAGCGGTATTTGAAACCTCAGGCCACATTAAGTATCGAATCAACATGGCTGCCAGGCTGGAGAAGAATAATAATAATCTAAAAGAAAAAAATATATATTGCCAAAATGAAATTGGCAAAGAACGCAGGGTGTGCATGTGGCAGTGGGCTGCTCTATAAAGACATCTGCTGATTACACAGTTTGGGGAGGCCTGGTAGAGAGGAGCCTGGCAGTGAAACGTGTAAAGAGATTGAGACCACATGACGACTGCTGAAAGAACACAGCACTCATAGCCTCACAGCCAGTCTCTGTGAGCATGAAGCCATAAAGACATGAAGCGGAAAGTTGCCTTCACTCTATTTTACACAACAAGAGAACCTAGGCTGCTCATGGTGGCAGAATAATCTTGGGCCCCCAAAATCCAGTCACAGGCTTTCTCATTTTGTTTAGGCCTACTCGGCAGGTAGACAAAATATCCAGCATAGGCTGGATTGAAATTTTCACTGCTATCGTGAGGTGTCAGACAAGACAAAAAAAATCTCTATTCTGATGTGCCATTTTGAACATGCACTCTGCATATGTCAGATGTGCCATGTTCACCTCCCCAACACGGTGGCAAATTGGTGTCTGTCTCAGCTGACAGTCACATGCCTGTAGACAGGTCGGCCTACATGCATGCCTGCATGATGTTGTGTCAATGCTCTGTGTGGCGGGTGGAGACAGAGACCTACGTGAGGTTGTCCATGTGGTGCAGCGTGCCTCCCCGGGGGGACGCACCATGGTGCCATTCTGCAGATGTCTTCCTAGATATGGCAGCAGGACCGGCCCTCAGAGCCACAACACAGCACACAGAGTCTTCCACCTAACAGGGCCAGATCACTGCACACAGACGACACCCACATCCTTCTGCCAGACTCTTTTTAGATTCTATGTTGAATCAGTACTGCAACTGCCACCTATGTGATTGTGCTCATCAACCGCGTCATGCCGTTATGTATCTTAAAAGTTTTATTCAAAGTAAGTAAACAGGAAAACATTTGGTGCTGCACCTGATGATATTTAAATATAGTGCAATATTTAAATATATAATTCTTAGTTTATTCAGGCAGAACTCGATAATAAGGGATATGATAGAACTATCTCTACACCTCTATCTGGTATATTATCTCAACTGAGCAAAAGTTTCATAAGAGATTTGTTTGGATGTGTTTGTCTGGTTAGTTACACAGGCTCTACAACTGACACACAGATTCAAAGAAGAAACAGACGGACCGGGGAGAGTCAACTATCTGTTCTTTTATCTTTTTTCTTTTATCACATGTCTATAAATATTGGCTAGAACAACCTTTCCTCAGTGGGCTTCAGGTACTTCTGTTCATCGAAAGTGCTCATTACGATTGAGCTCAGTGTGAGCGAGAGAGAGGCAATCTGAAAAAGCTTTTTCATTTGTAACTGGGCAGATCCAAGTATTTTTTTTAATCTGGAGATAACCAGATAAACATAGTGTTACTGAATCTTAATTGCAGTTAATCACTAAATTATGTATATGTTCTGCACAATCTGTGCTGAGAAGATGTGTTTACAATGGACTTAGATTTCATCAGGACATCTGAGGACATCTGAGGACATCTGGTTCTACCTCAGCTGAGCCATATGTGTCCCTCTGATCATGTTTAGTCAATGTGTCCTGGATGTGTTTTCCCTAAGCCTCGTCTCTCCTCATGACCTCTCACCCTGGCTCTCTCTTTTTCTTTGTTGTGCAGGTCAGAGTCCATGCACCCGCACCCATGCAACTGCATGGCCACGTTTTGGTATGCAGATACAAAGACACAGGTAAGTGTGGTCCAGGTGCACCCCACAGTGATTCTGACCCACTCTGGTTCACCCCTCAGCTCTCAGGTCAGACATAGAGCCCAGCAGGCTCCCAGCACAGGTCAGGCAGGGCCCCAACATCCCAGAGATGAGACTCCAGACTGGCATGAAGAGTGTTTGATGTCGCTGTAGCTGGGCTGTTACTGTGTTACTATGCCTTTAATTAGCTCCAGCAGCTGCTACTTCCTGGTTGACAGACCCTGGCAAGGTCCACTGTCTCTGTAATCTCTTACAGGTGACTGTCAGTTGCATGTCAGCTTGTTGGATAGGCTGTGTGTTCTTCTTTAAGTCAGGTGCTACAGCTTTAGAAAGCAACTTGCTGTTTACCAAGCTAATTAACTGTGAAGTGACTGTAGACAAGATCTGAATGAAAAACGCTCACAGTGCTATAATGACCACAGCATGTTTCCAAATATGTTATGCAAATATATCTCCAAGCACCAATCCTCAGCCCATTATTTTTACAAGTTTCTTGTCTGTTTTCTGAGAACGCAATCATGATAAAGAGACAGCGAAATTCTCTAGATGACAGTAAATGTGCCACTCTGCATTCTTTATCAGGAATTCCAGCTTGCACAAAGACAACTTAACCACTGGAAATTGCCCTCTGAGGACTGACAGCTAGAAATTGATCTCAGATTAGATGAGCACACCTCGTCCCCTGTTCTCCTTTGTCACTCCCAAGTTGGTGGATCTTGCCTTAAAACTCCACGAGAGATGAAAAAAGAGAGAATTCACAGCTGGCTATTGCATACTAATACCCTGGACTCATTAAATTAATGGGGGCCAGATTCCAGCTACTGAATGTGCACTGATGCTCTTTGAGTTTGCCGGGGCTAGAGGGTGTGCTGCACTTTGAAAACCCTGACTGGCATATTGAACGTGTTCTTGTAGAACCCTTTCGAGACTCCTGGTAGGATGCACAGAAACTCTTTGCCTTTAAGTTCCCGCACCTATCTGTGTGATCTCGTCAGATAGCCACTTTACCCTCAGATTCAGGCCTGGAGAGGGGGAGGGGACCAAGCATGTTAAATGAGGCCAGAGGTGTCCGTATCTCAGCAGAGGCCATTCTTTCCTGGAGATGTGAATCTCTGAGATATGCTTGCTGAGTGAGCTTTGATGTAGAAAGGTGGTCGGCGCAAGATTCTGAAACAGGAGTCCCACAGGCTGATATTCAGAGGGATTCCCTTCAGAGATGAGAGTCTGGCCATACAGTGTTGATTTAATTACTCTGTTCTGTTATTTACCTAGGCAAGCAAGGTGAATCTAATGATCCAAAGAATTTTGCCGAAGGGAGCAATAGAAAAATTTCAAGGTGTGATGGGCAAACAATACAGTATATTTTCAGTTCACTGCAAGCAATGAGATGGGAGAAACAGAATATTAAAATATGAATGTTGCATAATTGCCCAGCAGCAAAAAGATGTACTGATAAGAAAAGACAAAAAGCCCCCTTAGGAGCACAGATATAATAGCCTTATGGTTATCAGAATCATGAGTACCAGGTGTTAAGATAAGCAGAATTAATCCTCAATGAAATTAAACTATTAAGCTAAAGATTATTTTATCTTTTAGTGATTCGTATGTTGATAGGACAGCTAGGCAACAACAGAAAAAAACACAGAGCTGACAGGACACTATGTTGTAACAATAATCTTCCTTTCAGTTCTGCTTTGTCATCTTGACTATGAACTCTTGAACGGCACAAAATGGAAAACCATCACTGACAAAGATGAGATTATACACAGTCAGGAATGAGATAGCAGGACTCGTCCCGGCAGGCTGAAATACACTTTAAATGTAGCTGAATAAGTGTCTGGTGTGTGCAGTACAACAGTGACTGGAAATCTGAGCCAGACAATGAAGCTCTGGCTGCTGAATATCGTGAATAAACAGAAATATAGTCAGACTAAAAATGGCTGACTCAGGTGCACAGCAGTTGAAGCACTGCTTGACTACAAATCTCTCTCTCTCTCTCCCTTAGCCTTTGTATGTGACAAAACAGCGCCATATATCTTTTACAGATATCGATGTTGGGCAATCATTTGTGTTTCATTGCTAGTTTTGACAGTAATGATTTCATAAAACCTTTGATTTTAGCTCCATCACCATGGCTGCAACATCTCTGAATACCGCTCCTCATTAGTGATTCCATAAGCAGAGACCAATGCACTGCTGTAGCGGCTGATACTTACATGCCTCCCACTCTAAAGTGTGGCGGTAATTTATTCTTTCCCTGGTGCTCATCATCTTGATGCAACTCACACAGTGACAAGAATCCATCTCTGTGGAACCTGGCAACAAAGTGGGAGGAGGGGTAGATCAGGGGGATCACGTATTTTGTGATCACAATCAGAAGGCAGAGGATGGTTACTAGGCAGGTTTAGAAAACTCTAATGCCACAGTAGTACCACTGGAAACTGATGTTCTTTCAGATATGTGCACAAAGACTCAAGAGGGATAGGAAAAAAAACAATTCACTGGCTGAGATTGTATTCCATATAAGCCATCGTTGCTTGCCAGAAGTTTTTTCACAGAGTATGGCTCAAGCACTCCAAAGATAAATACTATATACAGAGTATGATTCATTTGGCAGCTCATATTGTCCAGCTTCAAAAACCTAAAGCTAGCCAAAGACACACTGTGGGCTGTTTTCAGCTTCAGAGAAGAGAAAGAATTTGGGTTGAGCTTAGGCCGCCCATCCCCATCCAGAGATGGGCTCTTTTTCATCTTATCATAGTCTTAGTGCATTGGTGTGGTGACTATGTGCTTCACAGGTGGGAGTCTGCTTCTGTCAAATAAGCCAGTTCACTAAGGATGGGATTTGCCGCTGTTATTTTTCTATTAGGGAAGAATTATGCTAAGCCTTTAGAGGCCATTTTTGTGTTGCTATGGCAGCCCATATTTCCTACCGGGTTGCGACCTTGAATGACTACAGTGCAAAGCCAAGTAGCCCCAAAACCCTTTGAGGATTAGAACCAGGGTCTCATAGTTATGCAAAACACCTCTGATATGATTGAACCTTGAATGGCTGAATGACAAAGTTTATTGAGATTGCCTCTCTTTTCATCTGATTATTGTCATTTGATTATTCCCAATCACTTGGCATAGCTTCAAATGCAGCTTTTCAAATGGCTGTTGTCTAGGACAACACTGAGAGCTTCAAAGTGCACAAACCTCATACATTTTACTATTATATCAGTGAAAATCATGGTTGTGAAAATTCAACACAAACAGAAATACAGTATAAAACATAACTATTAAGGGATGCAGCTAATGCTTCTTTTTTTATTTTCATCTGTTGATTTGTTCGCATTAATTGAGATTTGTCAGAGATAAACAATAGTCATGACAAGTTGTTATATACCAAGACATCATCTAAAAATTGTGGTTTTGTTGCCAGTAATTTCATTTAAGTAAGTAGTATAAACAAAAAAGAGCAGCAAATACTCAATACATATGAGATTTTTTTGCATATTTCCACAATTTGACAATCAAAATTGACGATTAATTATGTAAATCCACTGCTTAATCACGTTTCTATCACTAAATGAGGCAAATCAGCATTGATTAGAAACACAATACAGAATGCTACACAATATTTTAATTAGCAGTCTAAACCAATCTTTTGTGTTGCTATTGATTCAGATATTATTTTTTGCAATCACCCTTTACTGCAGATGTTCTGGAGTTCTAATTGGGAATTTCCTTCCTATAGCTGCCACAGTGCTGTTGAGCTTACTGTTTCTGAACTGTTGTAACATCAAACACAGTTTTGATTACGAAAGCAATTTCACAAATCACAGGTCAGATTTCACATACAGTCAAATCAAGAGAAATAGTTTTTCCACTTCATATTGTGTCATAATGTTCCCAACTGTTTTCAGACCAGCCATCAAAGCCTCAACTGTATTTGGAGACATTTATAGACAGCTACTCAAAGCTGACGCAGGGATGAGGCTTTGAAAATATGAGATTGACACTATTGTGGTCACAAAGCACAACAGGAGATGACTTTGAAGAGGAAAGTGCTTTGAGTATCGGATTTCACTTTAGAAAAAGTGGCCAAAGACGAGCTCTAGTATTAGACATGTTGAATTGGTGGACATTAAACAAAAACACCAGGAATGTGCGCTTTACACCACTTCCGTTAAATGTCCAAACAGAACTGTGGCAAGGTCAAAACTCTGTGGTTAAAGTTTGAAACTCAACATAAATGTGATACTTTTGTATACACACACACACACATATAAATATATAAATGCCGCACACACTCTCTTACTTCTGTATCATGGGTTGAATCAGGCTTGTGATACAAATGAAAAGTTGACAATATATCCAAGCAAACAGTACTTTTTCACTTCACAAAATAAAGTGCTGCTATCAGAGCCATGTCTTGTTGGCAGTTTGGGAATTGATCAGTCTCAATCCCAAGCTGCATCCTTGTCAACTGGCAGGTCTGCTGAAGATGACACATTTTCTGACAGAGCCTTGTCAATGACTGTGCTTGAGTGAAATCCCTAGCCATGTTTGCTCACTGCCAAAGTGATATCTATCATCTTATTTTTGACAAATTCGTCACACCCATCTCTCAATCTAATTGGTCTTTGAGGTTCCTGTAAGACAAAGACTGCTAATCTTAGTGAGAGCGTTTGAACGGAGCTTGCCATTGAATACTTCTCAAGTCTTTGAGCCTGTGTTCAGCGAAGTTTGAAAAACATGACAGTCACATTTTAGGTGCTCTGATGTCACACAGTCTTTCTGGCTTAAAAGTTCACTCAATATGAGGTTTGGTCTACTTTGATGTGGGGTCTCTAGTGATGCGATTTTAGCATGCTATCTGCCTCTGCTGTTCTCTGTCACCCACTCCTGCAAAGACTGACATGGGAGCTGCCAGAGCTGAGACTCAGCCTTTTATTCCTGGTGACTACAAATTAAAGATATGGAGAAGGTAAATTCAGGCAGCAACATGACAAGCAGAATGTACAAACTTCTGCCAGTATTTACTCCTGCAAGACAGATTCTACTTAAAAACCATGAATGTTAGTTGTGATCAGTTATATATATGTATATATTTTTTTGTTTGTAAGAATAAAAAGGTGTTATTTTTAAAGCCAGGTAAATGTTAGGAGCCTCTTTTTCTTCAAACGGGATGCAAAACAAAGATATCAAGCATGAATTCATTTACATAAACAAGCTCACTTGCTATTTTGTTCAAGGGATGAAACCCCTGGAAAACATGCGGGGAAGTTTATTTATGACTTATTCATTTAAGTTTAAAATATCCCCCCAAAACAACTTACAATTCATTTCCTGCAACATTCCTCATCAGAACCTGAAATTGTTAACTTGTCGTTCTGTGAGGGGGGGAAACGCTCGCTGATAAAGATCTAGTAATCTTGTTTTATGCTTATGACGGCGAGAGGAGACCCCTCCCCCCCGCGAAGCGACGCTCACCTGAAGAAGCAACCGAAGCTCCGCATGACTCCTCTGCTGCTCACATCCCCGAGTCCTGAGAATTGGGATTTAGGGAGGATTAAAGCAGAATATTTCAATTTAGCGCCGGAATTTACCTGTCTGTGCCAAAGTAATTACCTACCTCTTCTGGAAAAATGCAATTATGGAAACAGTAAAACACACCTACAGACGGTGAAGATATAAAGGGCTGTAAGTCGAATAAACAGGAAATCTAACACTGTAATGAAAGTAATTAAAACGTCGTCGCAGCTGCCAGAAGTCTTCATTTCTCGCCTAAGTCACCAAGTGATTGAGCTGAAAAGACATGAAAACGGCAACACTCCTTTAGACCTTGTTACCTCTATTAACACTTTAGTCTGTGGATGTCATTAACATTATTTTATACTGCGGCTAATTAAACCTACTCTAACAGCCCGTTGAATGGCCTAACAAAGCAGAAAAATACTTATTTGTGTCTTTCTGTAGTTGCGTTTTCGGGTTTAATAAATCCCCGAGTAGTTTCTGGATGTGTGAGAGATAATACACATGTAAGTATTTAATCACAGTAACTTTCAGTTCGCTGGAGTTGTGTCACTGGTTTTTGTTTTGTAGTGAATATTTGTAAAAAATAATAATATAGTAAATGAAAAACATCTGTATAATCTGTTAAAATAGCTCATCGTCAGCACGATGTGTGAATATAATCCCTTATTATGTGTTCATGAAATACGGTAAACGATGCTGTGCTCAGTAACTGTGGGGCGAACAGCAGATGCAGTTCTAACTCTCTATTACACATCTTTGACAGACGAATAGAAAAAACGCATATGGGTCAAAAACATTAATTCAACAGGAAGTGCTAAAATCACCCTTCTGCTAATATTAAACTGGGCTTGAGGCTTTAATGTTTTAATGTCCTGCAGAACAGATGAAATTAGCTGTAGTAACCTCATCATTTTTGACTCAACAGCCCACTGAGCGCACTGATTCTGCTTCTGCTCGTCGGTGTGATGTGTTCAGGTGCTGTATGTGAATTGTGTCAAATAAAATGTTTAAAACAAAGCCGGAACACGACAATAAGATGATCGTGTCTATTGTTTTCGATGCAGTATCTCCTTATTAATTTATTAGAATAAACAAACTGCGTAAAAGCGTCGATTCCAACCTGGATAAAACGTAAACACGTCATGATTTATTGGAGAAAGTGGTGACTTTATGCGGCGGCGTCGTGAAACTAAACAGTACGTGAAGGCTACTGATGCTCTTTGATGAAATCGTGCTCTCTGTGTAGTGCCACATTAACTGCTTCTTCTTTCGTTAACGACTGAACCAATGAACCAATGATCACTCACTTTTCATTCGCATAGACACACACACACACACACACTCAGAGAGAGAGCGAGAGAGGGAGAGAGGGAGAGAGAGAGAGAGAGAGAGAGAGAACCTGCACCTCTGTCCAGTCTCAAACGCAGAGAAGACGAGACAGAGGCCCTCTGAGGGTGTTTCCCATGTAAACAGGACCCTGTGCATTGTGTAAATTAGATGGATTAGCCCCTGCTTTTGTTGGGCATCGTGTGTACACACGGACACTGATTCAGCTCTCTTAAAGCCACTTTGGCCCTCACAACTCTAAGGAAGTCTTACATTGCCTAACCTCCAGACATGATCTAAAGGGGACTGTGTTTGTTCAGGTTTTGTTTGGCGACATGCAAAAAGAAACAGTGAGTCGGAGCCTCAATTTTACTTTACAAACAGGAAAACCTGTTGCTGCCTTAAACCCACTATATGAAACCTAGAATTTGTATAACGAACTGCTGAACCACGGAAAGTGACGAAACCCTTTGTTATCGAATCAAAAATAATTTACAGGTGCCAGAACGATTGAGTTGAGTGATATGAAATTGAGGAGGAAATGTGGCAACATTGAACACTCTCCACGACACACACACACACACTCAGTCTCTAGCCCACCCGTGGCGTGTGCATGTGAGTGCACGCAGGCTGTATTTCAAGGTGTAAAAATAAACAGTTGCACATATTTCTTAATAATTCAGTATTTGGACCAATTAAGCCAAATAATTTTAACGACTGGTTTATTAGCTGCGGCTAATTAAAACGTCCCCAGATCGTATTTATCTTAATATCAATCATCCTAATACGATTTGAGGACGTGAGCAGCACACGGCCTCTTGTCTTTCATTCCTGTGAAGTGTTTATATTTTTGATATTATCTTAAAATCTTTATTTTTCTTTGTGGACACAAACCTCGACATGGGAGAGAAATGCAGCAGCTTTATTTTATAAACCAGCTCCTCTCCTAATAAATGTATTTAGTCTCTTCACTTTCTGCAGCCTCGTTGGGAATATAAAACGCAACAGATCTCTGAGAAGGAGGAGGAAACTTTATTTAATCGGAAACCAATTAATTTCTAATTGGCCTATAAGATTTTAGTGGCTAAAATAAAGGTGAATGTGAGAACAGCTTTAATGTGGATTTTTAATGAGGCGCAGAGTAGCCACACTACATCAGAAGGCCTATAGGCCCAGTCTGGGTGATGTTTTCATCATTATTCGTCCACCTGTAGCATCCAGGCTCCTCTTGATTTTCTTCAGCTTGATGTGCACAAATGAAAACTCTTTTCATATGTAACAGTGTTTTTTGCAGAAAGTGCCTCACGCGTCTCTTAAATGTTCTGATTGTGTTGATAAAACATTGCTGTTGATTCAATATAAATCACAGAAAATGTGCAAACTTCCATTCAGGCATTCATTTGACATTAAAATCCGTTATATGTTTTCATGTATTACTGTGCTTTAGAGTTTGGCACATGACCACTGAGTCGTTGTTAAACGCAGGAAAATAAAATATTTCGTAAATTTCTTCTCCTTCGTCAAAACTATAATGATCACATCGCCTCCTGATTTAGAGAGAACCGTCTTCAGTGGCGTGAAATTGCCCCAGAGACAATCAGGAGTCAGCCACTAGTCATAATCATGATGCTACAACCGTTTGCGTCATTGATTTCAGGGGCTTCGTTGAGTATCGCTCAGATATGTTAGAAGTAGTTGAAAGTCCTCGTTGACTTACTTTGATTTTGCTTAACATGAAATGATTTTATATTTTCGCGTCTGTTTGTAAGAGGGTTAAGTTTTCATTTTATTTTTTATTTTTTAATAACAAAACAGACAAATATAAGTATCATGCTCCCTGAACTGAGTGAAGGGTTAATTGACTTTAAACAGAAACACATGCAACATCACATCATTTATGGATACCTTATTATATATCAGTAAGAATGAAGCTTATCTTTTCAGGGGAGGAATACGGTCTATCACGACAATTGAATTTCTTAAAACAGTAAAATCTAAATTTTTCATGAAATTCTGAAATTTTCCAGTTACATACAGACAAGCATAAATATGTTTTCTGAGTATAATTTCATACGTGAACAGGTGGTTGTTAAAAAAAAATATTTCTCTGCATGTGATAGAAAGTTTTAATTATTCAGAATTTCTTCTGTGTTTTATGAAAGAGAGAATGCTTCACTATCTGGTCCTTAGAGATATAGATGATGTCCAACCATCAGGGGAAATCATAGTTATTCAGCAACTACTCCAAGGTACAATGCCCCATGAGTCCGTTGCAGAAAAAAGAACAATTTACATCCCATTTTTCATTCCTAAAAAGTAACATTTCCACGTGGAAATATATTTGTTCTCATCTCATCAGGGTACAGTTAAGCTTTTCATTGTTATTCCTCTGTGACAAGGAAAAGATGGCCATCAAAATAATGTAGGGTTTGACACGAGAGACTTGTTTGTCCTCCCTCTGGCAATAAGAAGGTGAAATGTAGGAAAGAGATATTTACAGACAGGGATTGTTAACCATGTCACTGATGTAGGGAAAGCCTGGCATTCAGTACAGTACAGGGCAACAGGTAATGAACAAAAGTAATAAATAAAAGTAAGTTTAATGGGATACAAGATGTGTTTATGTATTTTTGAGTGAGCTGACAAAAGCTAATTTTTTTCTTTACATTACATTCCTTAATTGATTCTTTATTTGAACAAAGCATAATTTAGTTTGGTGAATAATTATTTTATGTCTGACTTTAGAGGATATTTTATTTCTCTGAAGTTAATTGTGCCTAGAGTGTGTCGTGTGTGTGTCCTGGAATGTGTGCGCTCATCATAGTTGTCTTTTTGTCTGTGTCTCCATGTGCCCATGTGCCAATGAAAGTGTGTGCCCATATGTGGGTGTATGAGTGCTCCACTGTTACTCTGTGCCTGTGTGTGTGCCCATGTGTGTTGTATGCAGCCTATTAGTGGAGTTTAACCCCTGTGTTCAGGGAGTCACATCCCCTCAACACACCAGGCTCCATTCTTACTGCAGCACGTTAACATTTTACTCTCTTCCCTCCCCACCCACCCCCTTCACTTTTGTCCTAAGAGGGCAATTAAGGAAACAAACGTTTTCCCCAAGATAAGCTGGCTGCCAGCTTTGCATACTAATGCAATGCCAAGTGGTTACAAATAGTGAGTGCTCTAATTACCGGCACTGTTTTCAATCAGAAATTGCTCAATTTCCCAGGATGAGGTCTCCATGGCTGGAGAAAAAAAACACAACCTGACAGAGGCAAGAGACAATCATCTCTAGGTGGAGTGTGGCTGATTTTGCCTGTCTATGTGTTTGGGTTCATGTGCCCACATGTGTGCAAGTGTGTTGCTGCAAATAAGCTCATCGGCCTCATCAGCGTGGCTGTGTGTACAGACCCCGACACAACCCTCGCTATCACTGCTTCCCTTGACAAGTCAAGAAATGAATCCTGTCAGCCTCTACAGCATTTAGCACCACAATTATCCCCTTTCACAGCCTTGCTGCATTAATGTAAACCACACCAGGCCACTTGCCACTCACCGATGAGCATGATGTGGCGCACCATCTCTGGGTGAGCAATTATATGCAATTGTGTTGCTGTGTGATCATCAGTGCAAATCAAGGCCTGCTCATTTATTAAGCAATTTCTGTAGGACAAAATTAGAAGGAAGGCTCTTTTAATTTGGCAGGAGATAGCAATATCTGTAAAAGCAACAATAATGCATAATGTGGCTGACATCAACAAAAGAAGGGATATTTGAGTGAGTCTAGCCTGCGGGATTCATCAACCCAGCAGTGCGGGCGTTGTCTGAGACGAATGGCCATCCTTATGTGACAACCATGAGTAGGGGGCAGCACAGACCAAAGTGACAAAGACTCAGTCCCTGGGTGTGAGAATGAGTCACTCCATTGGATGCGCACACAGAACCCATCGGTTGGCCTTAGCTGACCTTTAGCTCTGACAGTGGCTAATGGAGGGCTGGCCCTCGATCAATGCACTGAGAGACTGGACTCCCCATCCCTGCCCTTTCACCGGGCCGAGGAGGGAAGGATGCTGCCAGAAGCCATGCCATGGAGCCATCGACCCTGCCACTTTCCCATCCTGTGGGTGACAGCTGTAGTGCCAATGAGTTGGGGACGCCATGCTGCCCTGCCACGCAGGAAGGACAGCCAGCAACTCTATCTGTGTGGTGGTGGGAGGGAAAGTCACCGACGGTCTTCTTGTGAATGTCAGATTCATGTAAACAATACCAGCGAACACTTTGGTGCTTGATATGCACCTGCACCAGTGTGGAAAACCTGTACAGCTAGACAAAATATGCTCATAGTTTTTCAGTTCTGCTGTGTGAATTATTCTGTGGTTGGGGAAACATTTTTATATTTTCAGTTTAAAACTTTTTCTAAAGCAGTTTCAATATAAGTTTTTTATAATGAGCTTTAAAAATACAGTCCTTGTGAATGCTCAACATTCGTGTCACAAAAACATAACCAAAGTTGTCATCCAACAAATGCATGCTATGTTTTAAAAACATATTCCACTTAATTGCTTTAAATTAAGTTCTGTAGAGTTGAATAAAAAGCTGGGAAGTCTTTTAAGCTTTTGTCTAGAAAAAGTTTAAGTGACATCAATAAAGTCTGACTCCTGCATAACCCTTGTCAAATGTCGGAAGTTATGTTTGCATTTTGAATGTTTTTGGCATTTGTTGTGCAGTTAAAATGTTACCGTAGGGAATATATTTTCTTATGCAGCACCATATTGTTAAGATGTGCCTGATGTTGTGCTTGATGGTGTACTTTGTAACCCAGATGGTGCACCACTGTATACCTTTTATCAGAACAGCCTTTTTTGTCAATAGGCAATGCTTGCATAAAAACACAAAACAGTATTTAGTGCGCATTTTAATTGTGTAGACTTCAATCTGAACACAAAGATATTCAAAACAACAGCAGATAAAACATTAATTCCATATGGGAAGAGAAGAGAAAACATCCAAGAGGTTTAGCACAGATTGTTCTTTTTATTATCATTAACAGTAATGTGATTCTGAAGCCCCCCGCGACCTCCTCACAGCAGCACCTCATCTCAGAAGTCATTCATTAGAACAAACAGAAGGCAGGCAGAAAGACAGTGAGAAAAAGACATGGGGAGAGAGCATAGTGTAAAATAAATTAGATTGTTCTTATTAGATGAACCATTTTTATTGTATTGGGAGATGGAAATATGGAGCCCATGATCCAGTTGTTGGTCTTGTGCTATGTGTGTAATCGCAGTTACATTTACTGCCCTCTTAGAATTGCAAGGGCCACTGGGATCTTTGAAATGTGGGTCTAAGCAGTGTATGTTTAGATTAAGACTGGGCTACACTGGTTCTGCTTAAGAGCACGGGCTGATGCAGGCTATGGTGAAACTAATCAAAAAGCTTCTTATGTCTTCTTCCTCTGATATAAATGGATTGTCCATTCTTCAGCTTGTGATTCGGCCCAGTGTTTACTGAATAAGCTTTTTTACACTAGAGTAACAGTAAAGGGCACCTCTCTCTCAATCAAGCCCCTGGTTCCATTTCCATAAGAGCAGTCAGACGGCGTCTCTTCATATCTGCACCCCCTGGTGCTTCTTATCATACCAGGCCTGTAAAGATCCAAATGGCCCATATCTATACATGTTAATGTGTGAATCTATACATATGTGAGGATAAAATAGAAGGAATGCAAAACAGAGTGGTCAGAGGCCAGGAGAGTGTGTGTTTTGGGGGGGGGGACGAAGGAAAAGGGGGATGAAAGGGAGGGTGAAGAGAGCCGTGTGGATCCTTGGAGTTGTGTGACAGACTCCCCAGCCTCCTGGTAGGATTTGTTGGAATGTGAGAGAGGAGGATTTTAGCACCATACAAGCCACGCCAGAGTGCTGCAGACTTCATGCCATCTGTCTCAGCCTCCATCCTCTCATTGCCAAACTCATCAGACCTTTATTTCCTCTCCCTCTATCTCCTTCTCATCCCTGTTCACAAGAGTAGCGGACATACTGAGATCTGCTAATGTATTGGAGAGAAAAATGGCTGGGCTTATTAAGCAAAGTCAAAAATCTTGATCAATTAATATGTATTCTTGGAGCTAATTGTCCGACAGTCCGCATGGAGATATAATTTGTGTTCAATAGCCCCGCCATTTGTTAACTTGACCAACAGGGAAAGAAAGAGAGAGACAGCAGATCCGAATATCATTCAATATTGAAACATGTTTCAAATGAAAATGAAAGCCACAAAGTTCACTTAATTAAATGGTTAGTAATAAACAAACTTAATTAG
>OMLM01007741.1:39184-50739 GCA_900302695.1 Helostoma temminkii | reverse complement strand
AAAAAAAAAGAAAGAGAAAAAAAAACAAAAAAAAAAAAAAAAAAAATCAAAGGATGATGAATTAAAGAAGCAGAGAAAAGGTGATGACAGAGACAGGACAGAGACAAAGACAGAAAAGACACACCTGTCCAGTATTTGTGAAACCTGCCAGTGAAAATGCACCAGGATCAGTTTTGCTACTGCCGGTAAAACCTGCAGTAGAGAGAGAGAGAGAGATAGAGATGGAGATGGAGAGAGTCAGGCAATCTGTAGTGACACAGAGCACTTAAAACCATTTTTACTGTAATAGATAAAAACGTTTACACATAAAAATACATCCTGATCCTGTTATAAGCACATAATGCAACTTTCCTCATATTTATAAAGCAAAAAATGTAAAGAAGTAAGTAAATTATCAACAAAGTCCAACAGAAAAGTGAACAAATGTCTCAATAATTGCAAAATATATCAATGTATATGAATCAAGTAAAATCTTGAAACATTTGATACATAATAAAAACATACTCGTACATTCTCTGAGAGCGGCTCAGTTCTGCATGACAAAAGGGTGTAGCTGTGCTGAGCACCTCTCAGGTGTGATTAAGTACAAGTGAGAATGTGAAGTAAGACGTTTCTGCATCAGCACTCTGCAAACTTTGCAAAAGAAGTAGTGCTCATTGCAAAGCACGAAAGGCCATATTTAAGATGATATATGCCGCCTCCTTAAGCCCCAGTGTGAGGATGTATGAATATTAATATCTGCATTCGGAACAATGAAAACTGTCAGAGTGAGATTACAATTAGCCTGGTGTACGCGTGTACTCGAGGCAACTATTTTCAGGCTGACAATTTAAATACAATAATAACATGAACCGAAGTTTTCTGCCAGGTGTTTGGACATCACACAATATCATCAAGGAGGCGTCTGATCTGTTCCAAATACATTCTACATGAGAATAATTATCTTGAGCTACAGGAAGAACAAAGAATCTAGCAACAGATGGTCTGGTCCCCAGAGATCCCTGATCTCAATATCACTGAGTTGGTCTGGGATTACATGAAGAAACAAAAGACAGCGAGACGGCCTAAATCCACAGAAAAACTTTGGCGGGTTTTCATACTTTCATTTTTGTTGAATACAAGTTTTAGGCACTACAGTATACACACAGATGGTAAATAGAAAAACATTTATTGCAATACCAATTTGATGCAGTTCTATACCATTTTAATTAGGAAGAAATACATTAATGATTCTAGCAGTGACAATAAGGACTCTATGTATATCAGTAAGACTTGTGACATTTTGAAAACTGTCTTATTATTGCAGGGGTACACTTCTATTTGGTTAAAAAAAATTGTGTAGATTCTTAAGACACATATCTCGAAAATGACAAACCATTTCAGCCAACATCCAGACAACACTGGCTATCTTCTACTGAGACTAAGTAGCGTTTGTTTTTAAGAAACACATCAGGATCAATATGAGTTGTCTTTTGCTATGAACATAGAGTAAGCTTTCCCACAACAGTGACATCTGCCCTCAGCATAGCTGAAATGAAATGAAGCCAATGTTCTGTTGAGTCGGTGCAGAAATTAAAATTAATGCTGCACTACATGCTGTACTCCAATCCAAATTTCGTACTCGTGTAATTCAGCTCAACACCATTAATGCTAATCAGTGAGAGTAGGAGGTAGCTGAACATGGGTTTAAGCTGTGGAGATCCAGCAGAGCAGCTGGACTCAGCCTATTCTGCTCTTTGTACCATTTTTATGTAAAATGTATTGAAAAATGTGAGATTAAAATCACAGTTTTGTGCATTAACCAGCCAAATTTCCACTGCAAGTGAATTTGCTTTCGAACTGCTTCACTCATGGTTATATAAAGCGCGTGAAGCCCCGTAAGGGCAAATCCTTCTAAAAGGTTAAAAATAAAAAGTGCTTGGTCCTTTCCAATCTATCTGGCTGTAAGGACATTTATCTGCACTTTGTTCTCGCCCAGTTTAATTCAGATTATGTTGTTTAAAATACTGCAGTAAAAATGTTTTACCTCATTCACAGTCATTTGACAAATTAAAAAAATCCTGCTACACTCACCTTCAGAGCAGCAGCCACAGTGTTAACCTCCTCCGTCAACATAATCTGACTCTCTTTGTAGGTCATACATGTGAACTGGTACTCCTCTGGGTCAAAAGAGTCTGCACTCTGTTGCTCTACATCACTGGCTACGCCCTCATAATAGGCTGCAATGTCTCCTGGGTCCTCCTCCTCTCCTCCATCTTCATCATCCTCCTCTTCAGAGTTTACCCCGAAGTCTTCCTCGTTGCTGTCCGACGCCTGGCTGTTCATGTCCACAGACATCCAGTCGACTTAATCAATCACCCAGACAGGTAGACAGCTCGCCTACCTGTCGGACCCAACTGGTCTGATTGGCTGAAATGGCTTGTTTGAAGCTCCACCTCCCCGTTATTCCCAGTCTCCCCTTTCGACTTGCTCGTGTCACTGCTCAGAGACACCCTGCCTTCCTGTCTGAGGCGCGGAAGAAGCGCACTCAGCAGCAGCGAAAAAAGCAGAAGAAGTCACACTCCCCGTCACTCATTTGGAAAGCTGGTTGCAGGACGATCTGAGGCAAAAAGAGACTGGACAAGATGTAAGGATGGCGAAAGCAGAGAGAGACACAAAAATAAGGAAGGAAGCAGAAGTTGAATAGGACAAAAAGGATAAAAACATATAGAGGAAGGGAAAGAAATGGACAGAGAAAAAAAAACATGTCAGTTTTTGCCAATTGGTGATTATTCTTGATTTTTTAACAATACATAAATAAATACTGAAACATCATTCTTAATATAATCATGAAAATTGAAAGAATATCCTCACATTTACAACATTTACCCATGATTTCTATAATTTACATTAGAATTATCCCAAAGTACAGTTTTCAGTAGTTCCTATAGTGCATGCAACAGTACAGTGCATTTTACTTTTTTTTTTGTAAAACAAAAATTATGACCCCATCTCGCACGGTGTCAAAAGTAATTAGCACACAAGGGGACAATGCTACCAAGTGCAATTTGTCATACACATTACAATAATCCAAGTATTTGAACTTTATTTTAAGCCCATATTGATTTCTTTTGAAATAAGGCTGTCGTTCACATTATACATGTATATGTTTATTGTACATTTGCCCTTCCTGAGCGGTGTTCCTGGAGGCTTCCTAGAAACCAGAGTTCAATTCTTTGTATATGTAAAAACACCTGGCTGATAAAACAAAATCTTATTCACATGAGGTGACCAAGCCGGCAGCAGCATGTCTAGCTGCTTACACAATAAATAAAAAAAACCCATATCAGATAGCATAAAGCCAAGCTTTAAGTGACAAGGTGAAAATGCACTGACAGAACAGAGATGCAGATTAGAGTGATACTGATATCGCACTGAATCATAGCTGGTTGTCAACTCAAAGCACAACAGTGTCTTCTCAAAATTGTGTAGTGGAGGGGGAGGGAATCTCCAAATAAACAGGATACGTGATGACACAGAAACAGTCACAATGTCTATAACCACACTGGGAGTGAATCTGATCTTCTGAGAATGAGGAGTCTTTGTTTCCACATACATACTCTCAAAACTGTTTCCAAATGTTCAAATAAGCATTATTATTACAGTTCAAATTTAAAAACTAAGAGTTTAGGAATAATTCAGATCCACTGTACACATTTTAATTCTTTTATTTTGTGAAAATTCTACATTTCTAACACAATTAGCTGAAAGTATCTAGGCCCTAATAGACTGCTGATTCTTTTAGTCAGGTTCACAGTTGAGCTGAGCACCACATATTCCTATATTACTAATCTACCAGAAGGGTATTTAATAAATAATAACATTGATTGGTTTATATGCAAGACTGAACTGACTCAACTGAACACGGGAGCACAGTACAGAAGATGTGTTATTTTACCAAAAGACACACATTAATGTTATTCTTTTCTAGCCATGGATTTAAAAAAAAAGGTTGCTTAATGACTAAACCCACTCATAACAGCAGAGCTGGTGGACTTTTAGAGTGTTTAATGACAAGATCTCCCAGTATTTTAAGACACAGTATTTTTAAAACACATTCTAATGTCACTTCGTCCATTTAATTCAACAGAACATGCTATATTTCAAATAATGTAATAGTAACCCCTTAATCTTACTTATGGTCAAATCTACCCAATACGCAAAATTCAGTTAATCCTTCTTAAGTGAACAGCGTCTCATAACATAACAGTGGCTATCAGTTTCCAAGCATCTCTGTTTTTTGCCTTATCTTATCAAACTGCAACACAGCAGAAAGTCACTTGAGCCTGGTTTCTTTATTTTCCATAAATAATCTAATCTACTGGCCAGTGGTTATCACAAACCAAACTACGAGGCTACTAAAAACATTTGTTTCCTGTGCTCCCCAAAGATAGCAAGCATATTCAGAAAAACAAAAATGGCCGCAAAACAGTATACAGTAGCTACCCTGCAGGGCTGCAAAGCATTTGACTGTCTCTGCTTTACATACTTAGCAGTTGACCTTTTCATTGCGGAAAACAGCCTAACATCCTCCAAATTAAGCTGCAAAAACATACTCTCTCCACATTTAAAGTAGCTCCTGATTTTATTTTAGTCACTAGACAGTGTTACCTGTGTATGTGAGTGTTTTTACTTAAGCTATGACAAATTAACATCCCTTTCTTTATTGCCCTTCCTATGTATTCAAGTCTCTCCATAAGCATTAGCTCCTAAGACTTCCCCTACAATTTACTGCCAAGTCTTGGGATCTAATGCTCTCTATCCGGTTGTGTCTTTATTTGCAGCTCCCAGAATTTGCTTGCAGATCTATACTCAACGTCACAAAGTCTGGATTTCAAATAAGCTCTTACTCACACATCCTGTATTTTTGATTCCACAATAACACTGACCTGTCGGACACATGCGGGACACAAGGCATGAGTTAAGGCTTAATGTCATGGTTTAGTGGATTAGCTGGAGATGCTTTAGCTTTGGGGATGAGGGAGACACACAAACCATAACTGTAGTGGCAACAGTGCAGTATAATAAGACATAGAATGGAACAAATCAATCTATTATTTGGAATAAAATCCAATATAACAACAAGCACACAATAACAAAGCATTGATGCTTGACAGTCAAGAGATGGCATCACATTTTTTGTTTTTCTCCATTTGTACAGCTGTAGAAATGATCCGTTATCACTTGTAATCAAGTGTGATACATCTAAATTCACCAACCATAAATATGATTACTCAAATACTAGAGTGCTGAACTTCAAACTCACACCTGAACAGCGTTATCGTCATGTTTTCTCCTCATATAACCCATCCATCTGGCATAGCAAGGAAAACTGCTTTCCAAGTGCAAAACTGATTGTGAAAGGTAAATTCCCTGGAGCATCAGCGTCATGCCAAATTAAAAGTCCTTGTAAAGTGTAGTGTTTCCCAGATTTCTCACTATGTATGTAATGTTTAGGTAAGGAGCCTGTGATTTCTCCTTGGCAAAGCGTGTCCACAAGTTAAACAAACTCATAACTATGAGTAACTCTGTAGATGGTACAAACTGTGACACCACAGAGGCCGTCAGTAGACTTTAATCTGCCCATGTGATTTATAAACACCTTGGTTAACAGACACTGGATCAAAGACGTTTACTGGCACCGGGGGGAAAATGTGACTTTGCAAATATCAAAATGGATACAAACAAGGTTGACCGGGAAAGCCTGCCAGCAGGTCCCGGTGCCAGCGCAGCGACAGACGAATGCTCGCATGCCGCCCGGTCCTGGCTAAAAATAGGAAGGAAAGTGGGTGACACACATCTTGCTAAGCTAATATATCACAGCGACTCAGCGCAGATTTGATAGCACGTCTTGGGGGAAGGGAAGTGGGGAGTTGAGTACGATATTAAGCAGCGTTAAAACCAGCTTGGTTGTCGCTGGACGTCGGTATTTTCGCTCTGACGTGGGCGCAGAACCTGAAAACAGCTGCAGGAGTCAAACGCACAGAATGGCTAATTTACCGTTAGCCGGATTAGCTCCCTGGCTAACGTGCTGGCAGTTGGCTACAACAGAGAAGTAGCGGCAACGTCCAACCGACGGGCTCGGCGAGTTGAATTGCTACGTGTATTCAGAACAAAGTTGCAGAAGTTTCCAAGAGAAAGTTTATTTTGTCCTCGAGAGAGAAATTACGACACAAGAGCTGCCTACGATAGCCACCCCCTTATCGCTCTCTCCCGCTGCGCCCCCGCCTCTCACCCACTTTAGTCCGGGGATTACGATGTAAACAAGGCCCTGTGGAGCTTCAGAGTAAACACATACATTAAAACACCCGCTGCGCTAATTTCTACATGTTAAAGTCGGTGGTGTTTACCTGTCAGAGCAGCGTCGGCTCGGCCCGATGTGACAGCCAGAAGTGGTTTTTGTGTGAGGAAACCCAGGGAGCGATTAACACTGAGCTCGCCTGGCAGCTTGGCGGAAGGTAGACGGTTAGAGAGGTGCCTATCATCGACGTCACGTCCGCGTCCTCCTCTCGTCTCTTCCAGGAAAGATCCATCAGCTCCAGCCCCGGGCAGCTGCACATTAATACTTTAGCAGCTTTACTTTAAGAAAGAATATTGTTACACATATTTGTGCTGTTCATTTTCATTTAATCACTATTTAATTTCTGCTATCAGGATTATCTTAAATTAGTTGCAGGTTTCAATGTTTCTTCCTCGTTACGCTACATACACCTAAAGGTGGGACAAAGCCCTATTCAATTAAAAGTTTAGGTACTTGCCTAAAAAACCTTTTTACCAAAGTTGAAATATTAAGTGCTTGCTCCAGAATTTACTCCATGTATAAAAGTATGCTACAAGTGCAGTTTTTTCTACAAATGCCTCATAAATAAGTTTACTGCAGATATTTAAACTGCTCAGATAAAGTTTAAACCATGTACAGATTCAAGGAGATTTGGACAAATTTCACATTTGTGCTGCACACTGAAAAACAAAAGTGGAGCTAAAAACGTAGAGAGATTTCGTGTGGAACAAATACAGTAGCTATTAAAAGTGGAGCTACAGTAATTTCACCACTTTATGTACTGACAGGTGGTTAATTCATAATAATACATTGTTATTTGTTGAATGATTGTATTTTATATTAAGAATCTGCATCTCCACATTAAATCAGTCGTCAGATAAATGTAGAGGAGTAAAAAATACAATATTTCCCTCTGAATTATAGGGAGTAAAGGTATATGGATGTAGCTCAAAATAGTACAGCAGAGGTACACAAGTAATGTACTTAGTTACCTCCCATTTATGCACACACATAAATCAACTGAATCCAAATACCAAGTACATTATCACAAAAGAGTATCTCACTTTGGTCTGTATAGTCACTGCCACCTGTGAGTCTCAGAACAATCTTGTCAACAGGAAACAAAACACAGCTGATTAAAATCTTAGAAATGCTAAAAATAAAATCAGTAGAAATAAAATATTTAAAGCGATAGTGCAGACAAACAGTGTGTCAGGTGAGTTGTAAGTCCAGCCTTAAGGGAGTCCACTGAAGCAGCTGTTCTGATACCTGAAGACCATTCAGAAAGGTAACTGGGCTCAAGACCACTTTATATGTGAGGGTAGAATCAGCTCCAGGCAGCCAGTGGAGAGATCGAAACTGATCTGATCTGATCTGAACGAGAAGCAGTCTGTTCATAGATGACTGGAGAAAGGCATCAGAAAAGGAAACTACAGTGACTATGTCTTGATGAGATAAATGCATGAGTCAGTCTTGCTATATTGCCAAGATTATGAAAAGCTATTTGACAAAACGTTTCACTGTTTGACTAAGTGGTAAAAACTAGAAGGAAAAAATGACGCAAGCGATTCCCCATCACCACTGAATGAATGAATTCAGCCTTACAGTTTTTACTGTTATAAATATTTCTACTCTGGCCCGTGTTTTCTGAAGGTTAATTACTGTACCCTTGATGGTGCCACAATTTTACAACAAATGAATGTCTTAAAACTAGATTTTTAGCCAGGATCTAGCAGAAAAGGTCAGAATATGAAGTACACTACAAAATCTTGCTCAGTGATCTGGGGTCTTGTGCAGCTGCACATTAATACTTTAGCAGCTTAACTGAAAGGAGCTAGAAGAGAGGGCAATTTAAATCTAACACAATATCATATCATACAGGTCTGCAGGTCTAAATTGCTCACTTATCACTGTCCTTGCCTTTCATGGTTGCACAGATTGGACTATAACTGCAGGCGTTGGGCTCAGATGGAAACATTACACTGCTTTAGCTGTGAACGTATAGGACTGACAGCTCTTTAAACATTTCATTAACTCTGCTCTCAGCAGCTGAAGCAAAATTACACAGACTGCTTGAAAATGTTCTTTAGTGAGCACGCAATAATTCGTTTTTGTGAATTTTCCCTCAGTGAATTCCCATGGGACCTCCTTGACAGATGTTAAAGCAGAAATGAACTAAAATTAGTGAAGCACAAATGTAGTTTTTTAAAGGTAAAATTACTTTAGGTATTTACCAGCAACTAGCTTTGACCTGGTTTTGGTTAACTTCTAAATCTCAGTCACGTAAAGCAAGGAGAACATTTTAAAAGAGATTATCATTACAGTTTGTTGTTAAAGTATGACTAGTAATTTACCTTTCTATACACACACCTATTTAACTTGCAGCACGAAAATAATTTAAAAAAAGTCCTGCTAAAAACATTTAACTAAAAACATCTAATAAATGTAACAGAAATACTACAGCACTCATTTTGTTTGTTTTGCTTTTTTACTCGTGTTTTAAACATTCCTTACAAAAATTGTTCATACAAAAACTACAGCTTAACAATCATCATCTTCTGTGCACGAACATATGTCTACAGATACAAAAGTGTGAGATGAAAATGCTAAATGTGATAAATCGGCTGAACAAAGACCAAACAAAGCGAGTGCAGGATTTATGAGGAATCAAGGCAGAGAGCATGATGGGCATCAATCTAAAAGTACACAGTGGTCAGAGTGTTTGTTTGTTAGTTCCTGAAAAAGGACAACCTAGAGTCAAGGATGGATTATGGAACAGGCATATGGGTCACTGGCCAAGGGCCTGGAGGGGTCAGAGAGCCCCATGATGTGGAACGTCTGCATGAATTGACTGTCTTCTATTGTCTTATATGTAATTCATCCTCATCCATGCAGGGAGATGCAGAATGGAGAGAAGGAGTTTTCTATGGACAAAATTTAAACTGTCTATGTTCATGTTTTCAGAGTGTCGATTTACATAATGAACAGTCAAATCTATAGCAGCAAGCAGCAGTGGCAAATGCTGGAAACCTGTTTACATCTAATACGATAAAACAAAACAATAGTGGGTAGAAAACCAGGCTGCGGCAACAATTAATAGCTCTTATGTACTGGTAGTTTTACATTTGATTTAATCCACTACATGCCTGTACTGATAAAAGTGCTGTTACACATTTTTCTTCCACATAAGCTGCATCATCAGCATCGTCATCGTCATTTAGTCTGCTCAACAGGAGGTTTTGGAGCAGAACCACTAAATACTTATCTGGATAAACTTAACAGCAGTCTTAACATCATATTAGACACACAAATTGTAAGGAGGCTTCCCTGTGAGACATTCGTGTTCGGTTTGTTCTCTCTAACACAACCTCATAATTCAACCTGCTGGTTTTATACTCATCATGCACATTTCCTACAGGGGTGTAGTGGCATATACTGTATTTTTATTAGGCTCTCATACAAAAAGGATTATCTAGTATATGAGCAACTTGGAATATGGAAGTAGAGCAGGTTTAATGGATTAACATTCCTCCTCTCCCTCTCTTTCCCTTGTCTTTTCCTCCTTACAGTTTTACTGCCAAAGGCTCCAGGGTTGATCAGACTTGATAAAATTATTTCAAATCTGATCTGTAGCACCTGAGATACATTTTGTCCCGCCTTGACAGCATGTGAACAAGTAAATACCAGGAACAGTCTATCAAGTGTGTAATCAACTGTGATTTATCAACACTTGACAAGAGCATAGTTTTTTTTATCTCCAACATCAGACTTTTTCAAAGGGGAACAATTGCTTCTCTTGCTCTCTCTTCTCTCGTTTTGTTGTCTTCTTCCTTAGTCCACTGGAGCTTCCTTTGTCCACTTCTGCTTGCCTGTTTTGGGGCCAAGACATCGCCAGAGTCTCAGATGCCGTCTTAGATACGGAACATTCACCTTCAACCACCTCTTCATCAGACGAAAGCCCACCGGCATCTTCACCCTGAGCAAGGTTCCCCAATCCATGATTCTTCTTGCTGTAGCGTTGCTTAAGTCTTTCTCTTATCAGGAGCCCCTTAACCAGCAGAGTCCAGCTGGAGATCGCCCTCTTTTCTCTTTTCTGGAAGAACAAAAAAGCTGATGTTTTGGTGCATGAAATGGTTTTAAATAATTTGCTTTAACTTAAAAGTTGACTTCAAGCGTCAGACGAGCTCAAAACAAATCCTAAAAAAGAAAACATGCACTGACCTCTTTCTCCTTCTGTTTCTGAAGTTCTTGTTCTTCCACCCAGGCAGCTCTGAGAACCTCTTCATGCTCTTCACATGCAACGTAGCCATCAGTGCTAAAACACACACAGACACAGAAAATGTTTATTTTTGTATGTTTTTTTTTCTTGTTAAGGTCTTGTGATCCAATGTTACAAAGTGCAGACTTTGGTGGAAAATTACTATTACTAATAACATTCAAATCTTGCTATGCAAATGTTTGCACTTGCAACAGCAAAACCTATCAAGCTTTAAATGCCAAAAATAAAATAAATTTAAATAGTCAACAATTATCTTTACATGTGTATAGATATGGGATTTCTGAAGAGGACATATAATATGTGAGAGGAAGTTAAAAAACAATACAGATTAATACACGTCCTTGTGGTGCTTTCAAGCTCAGATGAAATTAACTGTTACAAACACTAGCAATAAAAATCACAAGACAACAGATACAATGAAAACAGGTGTATCATTCATTTACCAGCCCTGACACCTCCACTTTGAAAGTCACTGAATGTAGTTTTATTACTACAGTTACACAGTTAAATGATTGACATGCTCCATGTGTTTAACTGATTCCTTCCTATTGTGAGGTTTCATGGTCTTACACAGCATGTGAGTATCCTCCATGGAAGTCAAAGCCAGTGACCGCAGGGGCAGCGTCGATGTCCAGTTTCCTGGCCACGCGGTGCAGGTTGGGCAGCCTGAGGTGAACACAGCCTACCGGTAACATGCAGGGCTTAAACAGGTAGACATTACCGTAGTCGTTACGGGGAACCTGGAGGGAACAGACCACAGGTAAACAACACAACTAGAAGATAGGTTCACACTTTCTGAACAGTATCTGTGAAAGTGTAGTTGGCCAAAATTCAATATGCTCTACTGCAAAAATGTATTCAAATATTATTTAAAACCAATGTATGACTCCGAACTTCCAAATTAGTCACATGCAACTTTTTTTAGTAAAATAATTATTATTATCATTATCATCATTA
>OMLM01007741.1:23512-39164 GCA_900302695.1 Helostoma temminkii | reverse complement strand
TAGGTTCACACTTCCTGAACAGTATCTGTGAAAGTGTAGTTGGCCAAAATTCAATATCCTCTACTGCAAAAATGTATTCAAATATTATTTAAAGCCAGTGAGAGTGTGAATGGTTGTTCGTCTATATGTGGCCCTGCGATAGACTGGTGACCTGTCCAGGGTGTACCCTGCCTCTCGCCCGTAAGCTGGCTGGGATAGGCTCCAGCACACCCGTGACCCCTGCGGGGACTAAGCGGTATAGAAGATGAATGAATGAATGAATATTTAAAGCCAATGTATGACTCCGAACTTCCAAATTAGTCACATGCAACTTTTTTAGTAAAATAATTATTATTATCATTATCATCATTACTATTGCAAGGGCCTAAGTAAAGAATCACTCCATAGGCTGAATGAACGAATGGTTACAGCAAGAAAAACAATTGTTTTAAGACAGATTTGAAAAATCATGAAATTATCCTTTAGCTCATTTCTCAGTGACAAATAGCAAATAATTTCACATCCATGGAGTTTAGTCTGATAGTGGAAATATGTAATAATTCCATTTATCAGATCAGAGTTAGCTACCTTCCCGTCCACAGCTATAGGCGGCTGGTACTCTTCAGTCTGCCATTCTCCAAACAGAGCCAGGTCATTTTCATCTTTCACCTCAGACATCATCCTGGCCTTACGGGAACGATTAGAAAAGCCCTTTACCATCTGATGGACGGAAACACAATGACATGATTATGCACATTCTGTCATTATCCGCTCAACTGAATGACCATAGACAACTGAGCCTGAGTGGACATCAACTCTGTGGATACAGTGCATAGGTTTTAACAGTGGAGGGATTTTTAGTTTTTTCCTATCGGCCTTATCTTTATACATATCCAAGTTAACTTTGTGTCTAATCAGTGCGCTTCTGTTTCAACGTCACTGACCGAATACAAAAAACTGATGAGTTCACAATCAATTTAATTATTATTTAGGCCCATTTTTAACAAAACAAGTCATACAGGCAAGCTTTAGGTCAGCCTAACATTAAACTAACTATTGTGGAAATTCTCCAGAGGCCACAATATCTACCACGCTGTGTGAGAGGAAACAGAAGTAGTTGATCATCGAAGGCAAAGCTGCATGTCATGAGTTGTATTCCTGGATAACTCTGAAACTTTACTGCAGAAACCAAAAGATATTATGCATGTTGTAGTAACTGACAAATCACATCAATGATAGAAGGATTTTTTAATGATGAAACAATGAGGATTCACTTTGTTAAAATTGCGAGTTTGGTGGTTATATGGGCAGCAACTGACTGTTTTACATTTATATAAGAGGATTGTAACCATCTTTCATTTTCAGCAGAACTTCTTTCTGAACTCATTCTTCTTTTTTGTTATCATCAGTAAATAAAGACAGTTGGTTAGAGGCTGGAATGGTAGTAAGTAAAACGACGAGAAATAAAAGAAGAACAAAGACAGAGACAAACTGAAAGAAGAGAAATGAAGATGAACAAGAAAGAAAAACTGATCTGAGAAAGTATTCTCTCTTACTTTGTACGGCTCTTCTCCTAGTCTGACAGTTCTGGCTTCTTTGAGCCATGTGTCTCTAGAATGAAGGGTATGCACACAATCCCTAGAGAGAAATAAGATTTAATTATGACAACAATAATCAGAAAATATTTATTTATCAATCTGGAATTAGTTGGAATAGCTTAAAGATGTTCTAATTGCTCATTCGGGCCTATTGTCATTGGTACATTTTAGAAGTTTACCGTGAACAGCAGATGTATTTCAGAGCAGATCATTATTTGCAGATGAACTGATCACTGCTTTAAACTAATCCAACAGCACCACCAGATGGACTCTGCTGCTCACAACCACTGTTTATTCAGACATGCGCATCAACATTAGCAGGTTCTTAGTTTAGCTGATTTTCCGAAGCACCTTGCCAAGGAAGGCGTCTCCTCCACCAAGCCAGGAGTCTAGACAGAACATGCTCTTCTTTCCACAACAAGACTAAGCCTAACCCCCAGAGTCCAAAGTTGTGCATTCAGGTACTTCTGGCCAACTCATAAAGTAAAATAGTGCTAAGTTTATGACTATGACATTGGCCTCAAATGACAAAGTGTAAATACCTGCAGGGACCTGTGCTGTTTTATTTCAGCAGTAGACAAATATTCTAGTTCAAGTTACAGATTAACCAGAGACTGATGACCAGTGTGGTAAATACAACACATAAAACCTGCTGCTCCAAATTCAGACCAAAAGCATTTCTCACATATTTGGATGACACATCTTATCTGTATTTGTACTAGAAATGTGGACTGAGGACAACCCAGCCTTTGAACTGGGACAATAGCTGCCTTCACTACAAAGTTCAGTCCCACCCAGTTTTCATCACAAGAAGAAACTAGGTTGGCACAATTATACTGTTTAAAAATCAGTATATCAGTCATATAGTGTTTCTCCAGATAGGATTTGATAAATCTATGCCTGACTACTGCACACACCTGGAGTATATTGGCTCTCCTCGGCAGTATCCCAGCACAGTGGCTGTTGGAGGGTAGATGGCTTCATACTTCAGCAGGTGTCTCTTTAAGGCGTACAAAGGATGATTCTTGTACTCCACTATAGAGACCGGCATGGGTTTGTTCAAAAGATTGTTTTGGAGCTGAGTTGTTGACAATGGAGAAAAAAAACAAAGACAGAACTTTAAAATTAGAGCTGAACCTAACGTGGAAAAAAAAAACTCACAATAAAATGTTTTAATTTGTAAGCAGCTACATCCAGTCTCCCCCTGCTCCTTTAGACTGTACTTTGAGCCACTTTACTTTTGTCTGTCACCATTATTGATGTATACACATGTTAGGAGACATAGTATGGTGACCTGTACATGCACTACTATAATTTACCATTTACAGAAAATCTCGGTGGAGTTTTGAACCCAGTGTTATATGTATGTATTTAATTTTTTTATTCAGGCTTTTATATTTTAACTTGTTAAGTGAATATCAACTTTAGTGTAGATGTTACATGTTGTGTTGACGTTTAGTTTTGTACTGTGAGAAGTTTTGCACTTGTAAACGTTTGGGTGCTCTATTTCAAATAACATAAATCTGGATCTGGATGAAATATGCAACAAGATAATGATACAAAAATATCTTAAAATCCATCAAGGAGAACTTTAAGAGATGCTAATGGCCCCTTAGATCTACGTGATATATATGTGTTAGGTCTAGTTATAAGCCTTACGTCTGTATTTTCAGTTTTTATATTCAGTTACTTAATTTATCTTTCAACATCTTTGGTGCACAACAGATAAAACACAAGAAAACATATTCCTAAACAGCTAAGTCATTTTTATAACAATTCATATAACACTTTATCGCAGTTTGTTAGTGCATCAAACATATGTTTTGTTTGTTTGTATCTCTCAGCTTGTCTCACCTCCTTGTCCTCCTTTATGTCTCTTTCATCCTCAGGTCCCAGGAACGGCTCGAGTGTTTCCTCCCACCAGTCTTCATCCACCCGCCTCTTCCTGGACGATGTCATCCAGGTGGGGTCGTACTTCCTTCCCAGGTCCTTCACAAACCCATCCCCATCCACTGACACTACATACGTTAATGGCGCGGTTGCATTCTTGGAGCAGAGGTGAGGAACCCCGACGCCATGATCCACATCCACGCAAACCCAGGAAGACGTTTTTTCCACATACACCTCTAGCCACTCGTCTGCTCCAGGCCCCTCCTTCGTCTTCCCACTCTTTTGCTCTGTTCTGTTATTAGTTGTTCCTTCTCCTTCTTCGTCACTGCCATCCTCTTCCTCACACTCTTTGTCCTCCTCATCTTTTACCTGCTTTCTCCTTCCACCACTCCTTCTTTTTGTAGTTGATGTTTTCTTGTTGTTGGTCACTTTGCTCTTGCTTTTCCCCATCTTTCTCTTGGTGGATTTAGCGTCGCTGTCTGAATCCTCACTGTCCTCCTCGCTTGTTGCCTGAAATTCATCATCGCTCATCGCTTCCCCTTCGCTGTTGCTCTCCTCCTTGTAGCTGACCTTAGAGGCGACACTGCGACGTTTTGAATTCTTTGGCCTCTGTCCTCCTGATGTTATAGCCTTCTCTTCTTCCTCCTCATCCTCCTTTATTTCTTTTTTCTTTGGTTTTTTTCCTCCTCTGGCTTTTGCCGCCCCCCCTCCAGCTGGTCTCTTTGTGCCAGGAGAAACGTTTGGCTCAGGAGAGGTGGTCTTGGAGGTTTCCTGGCCTGTGTGGCTCTTTCCTGAGGCACCAGGAGATGTTTTAGCCCCTTTACCCTGGAGAGATGAGCAGGTACAGATGTTGTGTAACTAATATTTTTACGTACCACTCATGCAGAGGAAGAAATTCAGTAACCCGATAGCAATAACATGCAGTGATCTTTATCTTGTGATGGATGTAATGTTGTATGAGTATACACAGTGAAAATGCCTTTGCTGTGCCGACCAACACACTGATGGCATGAGTACAAGGAATAGAAACTGCTTTCATTAACAAAGCATATATTTTGTTATTTCATTTTGTATCCTCTAAAGGAACGAATAACATATTGTCAGTACCTTGGCTGACGGGGGTTTGAAAGGAATTGGCTGCAAGGAAAGAACTAATCGGCAGTAGAGCTGCAGAGACCTCAGAACCAAGAGGAAAAGCTGAAAAAACAAAACAAGAATGAACGAGGGCATGACTGTCTGTATTATCTAATGTATTACTCCTCTGTATGAACACCCAAAGCAGTTAGTAAAATTGACTAATCATGTGCCAAACTACCAACATGGGTCATCTCCTGGTGGTTTTTGGCTGAGAGGCTGGCCAGCCGCCTCTCCAGCAGAGTCTGGAGGTCTGGACGCTCCTCACAGGGAAGACTGGGGTCGAGGGTGAATGTTGCTCTAAACCTGAAAAGCGGAGGAAAAGAAAGCTAAGAAAACAGAACTTAAACAGGTGATTACACCCAGATGAGACATCTCTGAATAAAAGCTATGAACTTGCTTCTTGTTGCACTACACTGTTCATACACTGTTTTTCTGACATAAACACTGGTTCAGGCACTATATATACAGCATATATATCACATATATCACCATTTGAGCAGTCCAGAGAGGTAGTTTTGGTCCATGCGTTCCCTGTTGACCATGCAGAAGTGGGCAGGGAGCAGCGATAGAGTGATGGCCAGCAGGTCTGGTTCGCTGCACAGACGGTTGCGGAACATGCCGCTTGCTATGAGGCACATGAGGTGAACCTGCGAGAACAAATAGAGGACAACTGAAGTGACTTCAAAACAAACACAAGACTGAGAGAAAGCATGAAGATGAGAATAAAATTCAGGTGTTTTTTCACCTTGTGTGTGTCTATCAGCAGGTCTTTCTTGTATCGGTTCACCATACGTCTCAGATATGTCTCCAACTCTGCCTGCTTCTTCTGCCTGGAAAACAAGAAACAATAATAAAACTGTAAAACACTTTTCTACATTGTGTATTTTAATGCATAGATATTTTCTAATGGCTGTAGGAAATACATGTTTGTAATCAGATTGGGAATTTGCGTAGCTTTATCGTGATGATGCGTTTGAAAAAAATATATTCACCACTTAATATAAGAGTTGATATTATTCCACATATAAATGCATTTAAGTGTACATATAAATTATTTATTAAATTAGTTAACTCTCACCAACTGTTTGATTATAACTGTATTATAACGCCTTTTCCAGTTAATATATATCAGTTATATCCATAACATTATTACTTTGTAAACACAACATACAACTAATGTCTTTCACATGCACAAATGCAGATTTACTTACTTTTTCCTGACTTCTGGAGTCTCAATCTCTATCTCTACTGGCTGAGAGGGCAGTGCAGGTTCTGGTGGTTCAACTGGACCAAGAGCCTCAGCCAGCTCTGATCAACACACACACACACACACACACACACACACACACACACACACACACACACACACACACACAATTGTATTTGTTCAAGTGTATTTGAACACACAATTGTCATAATTTGTCATTAAAAGGAATCGTGTAGCAATTACAGCCATTTTCTTTACATAAGGAACAAACCTATGCCATAAGTGTTTTTAAAATTTACCCCTCACTTACCTTCCACTTCCTCCCAGTCATCCTCATCTTCCTCACTGTCCTCATCCTCGTTTTCTTCTTTCTCTGGTTTCACAGCGTTTGCTGTAAACTTAGGTGGTGGTGAGGTCACCATGTCAAAGTCATCTTCACTGTCAATCTCCTCCTCCTTCACCGGTGACTGGAAGTATTTACTGGCGGATGTGGTAGAAGAAGTAGAGGTGTTCCCTGCTGCTCTTTTTGCAGAGGAACGTGGTTTGGGTTTGACCTTCCTCTCGAGCTTCTCCTCGTTCTCTGTGCCATTACCTGGATGGTCAGACAGACAAAGAAATGCTTGCTGTCTTTGAGTAATGATTAAATCTGAGCAATTTAAACATTTCCATTAAAGGTTTAGGATCAATGAATCTCAACCACACTGATCCAAAACATGAGCCACAGGGTAAAAATAAAAATAAATAAAATCAAAACTAAAAGGTGTAAAGCAGCCTCAATGAAAACTATATTTAGTAATAGTAATAGCAATACAGCAACAGCAGCCACATTAATATTGTTGTGGTTTAAACTCACTGTTGAAACAATGAGCACAGAGCAGAGAGACGTCCATGATAATGATGCATGATGACTCAAAATTCACACTTACAGAAAGTTTTTACCACAAAAACATGGTTCATGTTTTGATGAAGTGGGACACAGATGTGCAGCTGTGTCAGCAGATCCACTCCAGCAACCATGCACTTCATCCATTCATGCACCTGCACACTGGTTCCCCAAAAAAATGTGTATCACACAAGTTGACAGACAGCTGTGTGCGCTTAATTAAGAACAAACACAAAATGCAAATTACAAAGAATTAAATTTCTTCTGAAACTAAATTTAGTTCAAACTCAAACTTTTTATGAAAATGCATGAACATGCCAGAGGAAGTTCATAGGCTCTTACTTTCAGTTGGGGGAAGCTTTTTCAGGTGTGATTTACAACCTGTGTTTTATGAACTTTATAAAAATGAATGGTCACACCTGCAGAGGCACATGGGGTACTAAAATGCTCCCAAATAAATTTTATGTAAAATTTTCAGCTGTGAATGTGATTAGTTTCTATTTATAATTGCCAAGAGTGAATTCTTTGTTTTGCTTGTGTGAGGTCTCTGTAATGTTATGAGACACAATATCAAAACATCAGTCAGGTAAATGTTGCTTCGTGTTGCTAAACATTACGGTTTTGGAAAAGTGACATTGTTAGATGGATCTCGCAAATCCCATTCACTTTTCAATGCAAATATACTAAATAAAGAAGCAGATTTGCCTGTTGTGTCGATCCCTAGCTTTTCATACCTGCATCTTTACTCTTCTGTCTTGTTTTATTCAGCCCGCTGCTGCCTCCTTTCTTCACCTGCTTCAGTTTCTTTGTATCGGCCTCTGGCTCTGCACTCTCTCTCCGCTTTGCCATGCTGTCCTCCTCTTTCGCCTCAAACTTTTCTCCACTTTGACTGTCTTGTAGCGTCTTTTAGTGAAACCAGGCGAGCGGAAGTCGATCAGCTCTCCACATGGTGTTGTATAAGAGCACCAGAGCCGAAGTTATCCAATATTTCCCGTGAAGATTTCATAACACGAAAAGCAGCGCTCCGGTTGTTTTGGAGGCAGAACCCTGACGTCACTTCCGCACCTTCTTCTTCTTCTTCTTCTTCTTCTTCTTCTTCTGATAACCGTTTCTCGAATCCCTTCATTTATTTTATTTTTATTTTATACATTTTTGCTATTATTTTTCATTGGTTTTATGCTTCTAAGTTTTTCACTGTGATATAATGTTGCTCTAACGTTATGATTTTTTCCCACCACAAACCGAACTATATGCAAATTATATGCGTAAATGTGACTCTTTCACTTTTATAAATGTATAAGACCATAAAAAAATCGTACTCCTCGCAATTTAGAGGTGGTAGTAATACTCAGTATGAGCAAACGCATATTCATGTACTTACCTAAGGAAATCAAGAGTAGCCCCCAGTATAATTAGAAGTATCCTACTATTTCAAAGTTTTTACTATGTTTTAAGTAGTAAATACTCCATTAAGAGATTTAAAGTTACTGATGTGAACAATGTTATGTGGATGTTCAGTCCAGTCTACCACTGCAAATTCTCTAGTCAAGTAAAAGTACTATATGTTCTTAAAGTACTCCACTAAGAAAACAATAAAAACTGTAATGAAATTGATGATGATGATGATAACATGAATCATATATGTGCAAGTCTAGTTCAGATTTTTGACAACAGTTGAAAGGTGAAAAATATTGTAAAACAGAAAGAAAAACTCTCCAATCTGTTTTTTTTGGGTTTTTACTTTGAGTAAATGTACTTAGTTACTTACCACAGTTCTGTCCTCTAATAGAGCCATGCTTTTCATGTTAACACGAAAGTTAATAAATATCTCTGCTGCTATTTCACCAACTTTATTTACAGTAGGTACCTGTACAACAATACACTGGAATTTATCAGCAATGTAATAACACATTTTGGACACCGAGAGGTGATGTTGTGCTACAGCTGAGGCTTAACAACAGACAGTCACAGGTGACATCTTTCATAGCTCATTGTTTCTGTTCCAGCTTCTCATACACCTGATACTAAAACATCATCATGAGATTTGAGATTGAGTGATATATTAAATGCATTCATAGAGTTTTAATAAAAGACAAACTATAAGTTATATTTGAAGTATTTAGCTAAACACACACATTATTCCAACAGTAGAAGCCTCCTATCTTTTTATAATGTATGTAATGTATGTATGTGTGTAATGAGACTAGTCACACATTTGTTTAATTTAAATTGGTACTTATCAAAAAAGATGTTTGTGCATACAATATTCAGTATGTACTACAACATCTTGACCGAACTGTTTGTCTGATAAGGCCCCTAATAAACAGTGAATAATTTAGATCTTACTGGTTTCAGTGTGTGGACAAACTCTCCTTTTGTGTTTTACATTGCTTACAGCCTTTACTAAATCATACCATAAACTAAATTCTGCTGCTGACGATCAGCACACGAATCCACCACGATGAAACTGTGGCTCTTCAATACAATCTACACTTGCAGCTGCTTTGTATGTTACACTGATACAATTAACACAAAGTTTCAGGTTAAATTTGACATCATATTGTTATGAATAGAAACCAGTGGCTGTCTTAAATGAAGAAATAAATGATTTAATCAATCAATGGAAAGTGTATGTTGTATGTATGTAAGTGTATGGATTTCAAATGATGGTATGGAAGGTGTAATGGAAACGTTTGCAAAATCACACTTTAAAAGGTTTAAGGTCACAGGTACAGCCCCAGTTTGCATAACAAATTAAGAGTACATTACTTTCTCTTTCTCTATCGTTATGGGTGTTATCCTCACATGATGTATATGCAGCAATAATCGCACGAAGAGTGGAAAAAATGTCTTTAAGGTTAAGATTTTACATCAGTATGATGCTGAATAGACACTTTACCACTTTAAGTTTCCACCAATGGGAAGGCTTTAAGTCCGTGTTATTTCTGAAAGAAGTTTGACATTTCGTCTTTTAAAGGTTGAAAAATAATCCTGCTTGGTTCAAAATGTAGTTTTACATGTAAAATGTGTCATTTAAGTCATTCATTACTGCAACCCTACTGTTTTATGGAGGCATTATGAACGTATGATTTCGTTTTTCCTAATATTATCCAAATAAATATTGATTAATATCCCATTTGTTTTCTTACAACAACCACAGGAGGATGTCAGACTATATACTGGCTTTAGATGTGAATATATACAGTTACAGTCATTTATCTGTGTGTCAACCATGTCCTGGGAGTTTCACTGCCTTCCATACAGTGCACGCTGAGATGCTCTCTTCATCCCACTGGGGACCCTGAAAGAAAATTAAGTGGGTAAAGACCATGACTGAATGAATTCTTCATCTTGTTATTTTGTGACAGGTCTGTGTGATTCCACTGAAACGAGTTCTGCCTCTTCACTCTCAATCAATTTGGTTCATTTCAATTCAATTTAATTTTCACTCTTCTCTGTTGTGATCCGTATCGATCATTTTGTGATTCTGTGGCAGATGTGTGTGTTTCACTTCAGAGAGCTGTCTGTCAGCTGATACAGTCAGACAGTTTCAGACAGACTCGCTGCAGTAGGGGCCTGATGGGACCAGGTTACGGTTTCCGCCGTATGTGTAAATCATGCACCATACACATGCATGCACATAAATGAATCCATGTTTATGTGTGCAGTGGACATGCTTCCATATTTTTTGTATATGACAGGTTTTCATCACGGTCTCCTGCATGCTTGCATGCATTTATTGCCCTCCCGAGACTATGTTAGCTCCTGAGAGTGTGCTTATACATACAGTTGTGTGTATGTAAGATGCTAGCACACGGGTCCCTGGTCCATTGTGTGTGTGTGTCCAGCGCGGTGCATGGCTTCCATCCCTATATGAACCATTAGTACAGTCAGATAGGAATAAAAAGCCATATAGCGCACTGAGCAGATTTAAAGGAGCAAGGACATACAGAGAGTTACATATACATGTGCTCATCTACATACACACATAAGTTAGATGACAGAAAGGACACAAACACCCAGGGAACAGCCAGAAATGACACTCAGTCCTGCATAATGGGTGTACTGGGAATACAGCATCATACTGGGTCCAGGACTGATTCACTGATCAGATGACAATAGGGATGAGTGATGCTACTCAGTGTTGAGATGTGCCAACATGCTTGATATCCAACCAGAAAGCACAGGATTGGTCTGTTTCATCCTCAGTGTTGTCTGCAAGGCAGCGGGATTCCATCGGTCTTGGCTCATGACAACAAAAACTTACAAACTTACCCTGGTGTATGACACATAACAATATGAAGAATCTCAACTGATACCATTCAGATGCTGCCAGATGCTGTTTTAGAGAGTTCCACATTTTATAGTTAGTCATAGTTATCACAGTAGCAAGAGTTGTTACATACCAGTTTCTCTTATGAATGTCTAAATAATAAAAAGAAAGAAAGAAACAGACGGATCAAGGAGCAGATATATAACAAACTAAAAATACATTCACTATATACTATAGATGTTATCAAGGAGGAACATCCAAGTCTGTGCTGTTACTGGAAATATGTTTCAAATTTATAAAATCTACAAACTGATCTTGGCTCAAACATATTCTCTCCTGCTACAAAAATTCTGAACTTTGGAGCCAGTTTAGTGCATTTTTATTCAACCACAGCTTATGTCTCAGCTCCGCACTATTTACTGGGCTGTGGAAACACCTGTGACAGACAAGAATCAAGCATTTGTGTTTGTGTAAAGGCATTTGTGTAAAAACTTCCAGGATAAACACATTTTACTTCTTTAAGCCTGGTGGCACCTGTTGACCTGCAGGATAGGATCATGCAAATGTGCCCAGATCAACAAGTTTTATGTGTGTTCCTTTCACTTGTTTCACAGAACAACCAACTTGTAGGAAAATGGAGAAAGAAGATTCAAAGACATGGACGTTGAATGAGGGAGATTAATGTAGTGAAGCTGATGTTTTGTGCTTAACCTTATGAAATAAAACATAATAATCGCTACTTTGGGTTTGAAATACATATTCTGCTCTGCCCTGCATTCTTTGGCCTCATAAAACCCCAGCGATAAAAAGAACTGCGAAATTGGCAAGTGACTACATTAAAATGAGAACCCGTAAACCGCCTCCCTAGAACCCACAAATCTAGAGTTGGTATGTTATTATTGTTTTCTACAGAAATGAAGCTTGAAACAAATTCTGTCGCGCCTTAAGAGGCTTCACAACTTCAAGGAGCGGATATGAAACAAATCCAATTACAGAGCTGTCAATCAAGCAGCTAATTAGTACGACTCTGGCAGACTAAGTGGCATCAAAGCCGGAAACTCAAAATAGAGGCGAGGAGACTTACACACACACACACACAAGAAAAAAAATCACACAAAATGTGAAAATTCGTCGCTGAAAACACAGCTACTGCAAATAAACCTCATCAGACGCTTCCTCACACGACCTCTAGACTGGCTGTTGCTATTTCTGGATCAACACCTACGAGCAACAGCAGCTCGTGAAAAAAGGTGAAAAAGAAGTGAGCATCCATTCATCCTTGCCGGGGCACCGCGGTTCCTCTTTTGCCTCTGTACCCGGGCTCCCTGCGTCCTGTGGCCGAGCCCCGCCAAGTGATCCTGGAAAACGGGGTCCGATTTCAAACAGGTGGGCTCCGGGGTCGTGCTCGGGCTTCTAGTCGCTTCAGCTGGAGGCCTGAAAACTGTCCAAAATACTAGTTTGCCCTGTCCCCTTGTCCAAAGAGACAGAGCTGATGATGATGCTACTGCTGCTGCTGCTGCTGCAGCAACCGGTGGATATGTGGAGTTTGACCGCCCCTTTACGCATCTGTGCGTATTTCCATTCAGCGGCACAGGCAAACAGACAGAGAGAGAGAGAGGGAAAGAGAGTGAGAGCAGGGAGGGAGGCGTGGGGGAGAAAAGGAGAATAGGAGCAGGAGAGTGAAGTAACAAAAGCCCTTGAGTGAGGAGGAGCCAAAAAGGAGAGGGGGGAAAAAAAGTGAGGAGGGGGCATCATACCTGAACAGGAGACCTCCCTCTGCTTGTGTGTGTGTGTGTGTGTGTGTGTGTGTGTGTGGACACAGACAGACAGAGGGTGTGAGGGAGGGGAGGCTTATGTCGCCTCAGTGACGCGCAGTGTTAATAAAAGCCGGGTAGAGGGGCTGAATAGGGCTCTTTTCTGTCTCATTCACATACCGCCAGAAAGCACTTTCATTTTGCTGATAAAGTAGAGAATGTGTGTGTGTGTGTGTGTGGTGGCATGTTGAAGAAAGGCAATGAGTGAATGTGTGTTTCTGAGTGTGTGTGTCCATCTGCAGTTCCATGTGTTTGTCCGCTCTCTCTCCGTCCCTTCCTCTGTCTCTTTCACTGGCATTTACACTGTGAACGGCCAGGCAAACAGACAGCTGGCTGTACAGCCCGACCGGCAGCCGATAAATAGAAGCATTAAAGTCAGGCAAGATCAGATTGTAAAGATAAATTAAAAGGAAAAAAAACGAATCAAGCTGGAAGCATGTAGTATGAGGAGAAATATGAGATAAAAGACAGGAGATTTGGAGAGGCAGGGAAGCAAAGATGGGGATAAAGATGAAGAAGTACACTTCTGGGCATCCTCTAGGCATGTAGGAGTAAGGAACGCTACACGCCTATCAAGGTTTAAACAAAAGGAGGAGAAAAAGGCAAGAAAAAGAGGGAATAAGAGAGAGGCTTTAGAAGAAACACTTAAGGGATAAAGTGGAAATACTTGCTCGCTATACCTCCCCTTCCTCCACTTCTTCCTCCTCCTTCTTTTTCTGTTCTCAGGGGCTCGGCTGGAGTTGCATTCCAACATGTCGCCCTCAATCCCTGTTACTCCCAGCAACACAGTCCCTTGATCTGGACCCACGTCATGCCAGGCGGTAGACAAGGAGGGGGTGGAGGGGGGTAAAGGTGGGAGCTGTGGAAGACGGGATGAATGAGAAAATTGGTAAGAAGAAGGAGGGGGGGTCATTGAGGGCAAAACGAAATGAGAGGAGAGGGAAGGGAAAGGGGGAGAAGGTGATAGAAAAAAGGGAGGAAGGAGGGCAGTTAGGACAAAATGGTTAAGATTAGGATGATGGTAGAGGACTGTAGAAGGAGAAAGAGGAGAGGAGAGAGTGGGAATAGGAAAGAGCAGAAAGAATGGGGAGGAAGATAAGGAGAAAAAAGTTAATAGCTGGTGAGAGAGAGGGAAGGAACGGGGGATGAGAAAAGGGAGACAATTGAAGGAGCTATAAGACACAAAATAAAAACAGAAAATGAAGTGTCCTAGGAGTGTAAAAGTTATAAAACCTCAACTCAACTTTCTCCAAGTCCTCATCCCTGATTATAATAAAATTAAAAGTAAAAACCACAGTTAAGGATCATTTACTTCTCTCAAGGCCATTAAAGTCAGATGGATTTGTTCTGAACTGCCTGGTTTAATAAAGATCAATAAACTAGAGTTAAATAGAGTGAAAGAAACTGATGAATAGCATAATAAAGACGACTGAGAGGTGACACAGCGCACATGACTGAAGTCATATATGGGAGACTGTGACGTTTGTATTAAAATACATGCAGTACCAGGGGAACGAGACAACAAATCATCCCAGCGTGTTCAGATGATCGAAGGTACATAATTCTACTGATTTAAAACCTCAGATGTCTGAAAGCCAACAGCATTTTGTTATATATGTTATTTAGTAAACATGCAATCCACCATAGAAACATTATGTGAACATATTATCATCATATTTTAAAGTTCACAGCACAGACATGTTAGCATATAGTTGCCTATTCACCCATTCAGTAGACACAGAGCTGCATTATCATTCATGATTATCAGCCATGTTTCCGTCCACCTGTCAGTCCAACATTCGCTCTCTTTTTAGCTCTGCCTGTGGTTTTCACCAACTCCAGAGGGAAATATGTGGCTTTGCAGCTGCCAGTACACTCAGATACCAGATTATTTGGCACATTTTGCTAAAACTAATGCATCTGAATCCAATGCAGTCTAACACAGCAATCCTACAATAAATTGTCCCTTAAAGGCTCTAATGTTCAGTTTTTGTTGAAGCTGTTTTAGTGATACATTGATTCAACTATATGGTCACTTTGGTGGCTGCAGTTTGCTGAAAAGTTGTTTCTATTGTTTTGGCCACCAATTTCTGAGTGAGGCTGGGCTGAACAGAAACATGGCTCTGTTTAATGATTTAATACAGTTGAGATTTGCCTGCTGCCAGCCCGCTGCCTGGAAACACTAATGAGCCCATTGAGAGAGAAACAAAGAAGGAAAGTAGCGTGGTAGTAAACCAAAACAATTCACTGAAAGATGCTAAAATGCTCCATATAGCTGAAGAGTCTGGGGATAATTCTTTGTAGAGTCATCAGTACAAGTAACGCCTTTCACATACACGGTGCGATAGAGTAGTTAACGAACAATAAAGATTGTAGCAACTTTACAAATATGCCAACAACTCTTAATCAAACTCATTAAATTAATAAGGAGGGGACGTCTCGCCATGTGTCACAGAGAGTCAACAGTTTTCATGTTTCATTGCAACCAAAGCATTTCAGGGGACTAAGCCATGAAATCACCAGGTTGAATGAAAATCTGAGTCTTGATGGAGCATCGTTGGCCACCTCTGCTCTAAAGCAATGCAAGAGATTTGCAACATGTTCAGATCTCGCTGTAATGGAGGCTAGTAAGTACTGTGGCAGCTTTTCAGTCCAAACTAATCAAGATTGAAAGCATGCCAAGTGAACTGCGTGAGAAAATGGACAGTTTGTTCTGAACTATGTAAAAAATAGATAGTTTCAGCACAGCTACATGTTATACTAGTAAAAAGCCTGGAGGATGAAATGAGCCCAGATCGGGTCACTCAGCTGAAACTGAAAGTAACAACTGTTGGTTCTCCAGCACAAACAAACAGAAAACTGAAGGATGTG
>OMLM01007741.1:0-20038 GCA_900302695.1 Helostoma temminkii | reverse complement strand
AATAGACCCTTGATGATATTCCCACTCTATCTGCCTGTCAGTGAGACTTCATTGATATTCAGGGGAGGGCTCTCCTTCTAGCAGCACATATCAAAAGGCAGTGTTATGATCAATAAATATGCCATGGGAATCAAAGCTTTCTTCTTTGATAGCATTGGTCATTTGCCCAGAAACTGTTTGGAAGTGGGAGCCAGCTTTGAAGGCACTCTGATATGAGTCACTGGTTACATTTACAAGAGAGCAGAAAATCAGATTTTTCTAACCTTCTGTGGGTCAACTAAGCCGCTGATCCTCTTGTCACTGTCTCAGTGCTGGAGAATGAGATGCTGGGCACCTCACCCCTGCTTAGACAGCCTTGAAAAGAACAGCTGTAAAAAAGAAAGTTGAGATTGACTGTAAAAAATGTCTATAAACAGTTTGCACCCTTCGGCTTTTTGATTGATAATACTGCAGTAATAACGAATTGTGTGACATTTCCGAGTTAACCTATGGGTTTAGGACTGATTGAATGTTTGGCACTGCATGAAACTGGTGTATATAAAATCTTTCAGGGAAAAAAACAAGCAGAGAAAATACTTCCTGGCCATTTGCTGTGTCATTCTCAGGTACAAAATATATCAGCAAAAATAACCCACTATTTGAAATTTATTTTTTACCATACAGAGCTGCTCAGGATATCTATCCCGCAGATGCAACACACTGGGTTAAAGCCACACAAAGTCAATTAGTGTCCAGCTACTACACAGCATAGACATGAACTCGAAATGTTCTTGAGACGTCAAACTGCACGTTCCATAGGCACATATTTATGTTTAAATTAAATTATTGTATGTAATTATTTGTTGCATCTGATTGCATGTCCATGAGATCTACCACTAGTGCCATTGCTTTAGGGCAGTGTGGTCTGTCAGTTGGTTTGGCCCACAGTGACATATAATTCCTTCATGGACTTGCATGGAATTGGGTACAAGAAATGTTACAGTCCAAAATACCTGCAAAAGTAATGACAATTAGCCCATGCTGTATTTGTGTTTGGTCCTAATCAGCAATAGCGATAGGAGATATGGTAAACTTTATTAAGGTGTTTCACCTTATTATCTTTACCTTATTATTTCACCTTGTTATCGGGTTACATCATACCTGAATGTCTGTCACAATGGACTTGTTGCCATTTGTCCCATCCATAGATCTGTTGTGCCAGCATTTCAATGTTTTGCAGATTTTAACTGTTGTTCTATAAAAAAGTAATTCTTGTGAATGGATATTTAAGGTAAGCTGAGCCACAGAAGATCCTGATGTATTACACTAACTTGTTTGTGCTGATGGCTGATCAAGTCCCTATTGTGACCTCTAAAAATCTGCAATTACTTTAAAGAAAAAGGGTATTCATTGTGTAGCTGTTGGCTGTCACAACACTCAAGCAGATGTCATTTCACTGCTTCCTGACCCAGAAAGACACGAGAAATGTTACATCTGTTGGATGTAAGAATGTCCGTAAACATGCCAGGCGAGAAAAGATATAGTTCATCTATCCCTAATTGTGTGAGCTTGTCCACAGATTGCTGTCTGCGGTCACCATCCAGATTTACAACATTAGTAGACAGGATAGGTGCCAGAGCAGGCTGAATAATCTATTCAGAACGTTCAATGTCAATGACAATTCCCACACCGCAGGAAGTACAGCCCAAACAACGTTCAGAAACAAATTACCTGCTGCACACCAAAAGTAACACTAACAATGGGAAGTTCTCAATATAGGAATCTTTCTCTTGTCTACAGTCAGCCCATGTGAATACATAACACTTAGAAACCTTGCAGACACACTAGTATAGTTGTGGAGCCGTTATCCATGCCACTTGTCCTGATAAGGCTCATGGGTGTGTGGATCCAATCCCAGGTGTCACTGTGCAAAAGGCAGGGTACACCATGGAGCTGCCAGTCTATCTCTGAGCTGACATAGGACAACAATTCACATGCACACACCTACAGGCAATTTAGAGTCACCAATTAACCTAACTGCATGTCTTTGGACTGTGGGTGGAAACTAGAGTACCCAGAGAAAACACACAGGCACAAGTAGAACGTACAAACCAGGGACCTTCTAACTGGGAGGTGGCAGCTTTAACCTTTCTGCCACTGTGCTGTTCTGGAGAAGAACAAGTGTATTAAAAATGTGCACAAAACGAATGTCTATTAAGTACTAGTGGTTTGTAATTCAACGCACCAGGGTGGTGGTGAGAATTTCTTATGTTGCTGTAGAGCAGCCAGCTTTTAAATGTCCCAGTTGTCATAATATTAGCTATTAACTTCATTATCTTAAAAGGAAAAGGTGGCTTTCAAATTCAAACAGACCAAAGTGTTCATTTTCTAACTGTTCTGAAAACATGGCTACCTCTAAGGAATTACAACACCTGTACTTTGGGACATTGTTAGCAGTGATTCATAATTAATGGAATAAAAGAGGCAAAATCACGGGACTCATCCTCCATCCTGTGCTTCTATTTAACAACACGTATCCTGCTCTAGGTCATGGTGACAGCAGGCTAAGCAAAGCAGCTCCTCTTGATTAGAGGCCCAGCCTACAATATATAACAAGTTCTTTTAGTTTGTTCTGCTTTGAGCCCCCATCCCAAATAACTCTAAAGATGATTCATTTCTTTCATCAGCTTTGTGATCCTAGCTTAGATAATTAGACATGGCTCCTCTGCCTTTATTCTACATATTCATTATTTTGTCTTTTTGGAAACACTTCGCTTCACTCTACCTTGTCCTCACAAAGGAGCTTTCATTGCAAATAAGAAAAATAAAGCACCCAAACTGCAGTTATATGATTCTTTTTAAGCACGCCACCGAGTCGTATTAAAGACCCTCTGATGTCCATTTCTAAAGAGGTGATTGGTCTGGCTGCTCGTAACACCTCTATTAGCACTGGAGCCAAATGTGGCTGCAATTACTATCACTGTCATGGCAGACACAAGTGGCACAATCCTGGTGATTAGAGTGAGGCTCTGACACACTCGCATAAATGCAGACACAGACACACAAGGAGTTGGTTGTAACATGGCTAAGTGGATGCTCCATCGCTGTGCTACACTCAGCCACCTGCTGCCGTCTCCGTGCTGTCGCCTCAGGCAGGAACATAACAGTGCTGGAGACGTTAGACATTAGTCATTAATTGAGTTTTAATCGTCCCATTGTTTAATTGTCTGAGACCAACCTAATGATTATGCCAAACTCAAGTGCACTAAACACCTGGTTGCAATAAACTTGAGGCTTGAGTTTCTTAAGATAAGGGTGAGAACTAGAAACAGGTCATAGGTTAGCCTAAGCTAAGTCCAGGTGTGACGAGAGCAGGTAACTTTTAATGAGTCCAGGACGAGAATGAATTTGAATCCAGGGTTCACAGCTTTAAAAACACATGTTCAGACCTAACAGAAAATCAGTGTGTGTGAGTATGTGTATTGTTAACACAAAACTCCCTGCAAAGTGAATACATTTCAGGCTGTTTTACAATGATTTTATGTTTAAACTTGGAATTAGGGTTGGCATACAGGAATAAAAACAAGAACTGTGTGTGTGTGTGTGTGTGTGTGTGTGTGTGTGTGTGTGGAACACAGCTGCTGTGACATTCTTGTTTGGCCAGACAGTGACAATTGGCTAAAATCTCCAGGATTTGTTGTTAAGTGTTTGTGCACACACACACACACACATACTCACACATGTATTATTTCAGTTTGCTGCCAGACAATTCAGGAGGCCGCAGCAGTCACTGACAGTCACATCGGTCTGTCAGACAGTGTGCATGGAGGGATGGAGTGTGGAGCGAAGGGAGGATGGATGCATTTGAGAGGGTTTTGAGGGTTATTGGGTGGACGACTGCCCACCCTTTGTGTTCCAAATCCGGGGGAATCTGCTGGCCATTGTGGCTCCCTGCATGTTCACCAGCCAGAGAGCTGAGAGAGGGGATTTCAGCTCCACAGAGCCGATGACTCGCAGGTTTTTTTTAAAATCATCTTCTCTGGGTTTCTCTTGCTCTTTTATCCTCTGTTCTTTCTCGCTGTCTCTCTGCTTTGTTCTGGATGCAGTGCACAGTCAGCTATAGTATGGTAATCTGCGAGTGACCAAGGTTAGCGATTCATTTCTGCAGTTTGATTTGAGTTTTAGGGTAACACCTGTGCGTGTTGTGGCGCACGTGCTGCAACTTATGACAGTTAATGCAGGCAGTTAACAGTTTTTTAATTTGTTTTGGGCAAGCAGAAATAGCTTGCTTTTATTTAGACCAGGCTATTTAGGTTGAGTCAAAATCCACGCTTATCCTGTTATTACCTGCACAGCACTGTTTCTCCACAGATTGTCAGCGTGGAAAAGCCTCTGAACAAGTCTCGCTTGAAACCAATAGTAATGAGATTCTTTCAGGTGGGTTGGCAGAGTCTCAAAGCGAAGTGACTCACCAGTGCCAGTGGTGGAGAAAGCTGCTGTACAAATATATTTAAAATGACATTCACACAATCAGATTTAAATCTGCTCCTGCATGAAATGAAATGAAAAATCCCACAGCTGACATTTGATTTATAGGGAAAACATATACAGAACATTGAACACAGAACATCTTACACAAAACATTGACAAAGTTTTGTGTAGTTTCTACCTTCAGTATACTGCAAAACTAACTAGGTAACAACAATTGTAGTTTTAAGCTGAGTGTACAGTGTTTAATCATATGTATAATTAAACACAAACAGAATATTTTGAAAATATGGACCCAGACCATAACCTCAACCAAGAACTGTGATCATTGCAACAAAAGCGACTGCTCCAATGAACTCTGAAATTGTGAGGTGTAGCCAGTCTGCTGTGCAAAGCCACCATTAGCTGTTAACTCTCTCTACTGTAGGTGCAAAAGAAAGCTGCCTTTTCAATCTCCAACTCCATCGACTATATGGCTTTTGTGACATGCTTCTACAGTCATTTAAACTAAGAACTAGCACAAATCTTTTAGTCTATGTTTTAAGTCCGTCGGTGGCCGATAGGGCTTATGTGCAGGCCTTAGCAACAACAAATCGCACCATCTCACTTTTGCAAGGTGCTAATGCTGCTAACAAACATTAAGGAAACTGGGCTGGCAACAGTTACTATGACAGAAAAAGTGGGTCTAAATCTTAAAAATAAAGGTCTCCACTGTAAAGACTGCAACTAACAGGGATGTCCACCACAGAATTAGAGGTCAAAATGTTTCCTGATGTGGGATTCAAAGCATTTATAGTTGATGTAAAAGTATATCCCAGCATGTGGGAAAATCAGTTATGAGTAAAACACAAAAGCATCTCTGGGGGTTACAAGTTAGTAACAGCTGGGGCTTCCTGGTGGGTTTCTTGTATCAGTAAAGATATGTGTATGTGTGTGTGTTTGGTTCTAGTCTCGTGCTGGGCTGTCGCGTCTCTCTGCTCTATTTCCTGTCTCTCTGCTCTGTGGGCTGTCACAGGGCCTGCAGGAGGAGATGTGGATGTGGAGGGACCCGTTTAAAACAAAAGAGACTTAACATGAATCAGTGGGTCAAGATGAAGTGAGGGAAAGAGTTGAAGCAGTCTGGTAAATGCAGGGACAATGCTCCAACAGCTTAAAATTTTTCAATGGGGCTGTAACCTGTTGACAAAATAAAATATAATTCTGGGAAGAACTTTGGAGAAAGATAAAAAGTAATAACAATATTTCAGCAGCGAAATTGGAAAATGACATGAAATCAGATCTGCCTTTAATAAAAAGCAAAGAGGGGAGAAAGGTGTAATGAGAAACATTATCCAAGTGTATGTTTTCTGAGTTTAACTTTAAGCTATTTTATTTTTTAGATACAGTATGAACATAAGTCAGCTGCATATTATTGATCATAAACAGCTATGTAAATGCTAAAATAGTTGTGTTTAGACTTTATATGTACAAAATATGAATAATGTGTCGATAAAGCAACAATATGAACAATGAATGTATGATGAACTAGAAATGAGGGAAATTTTGAAGATAATACAAAAAAATAAATGTGTTTTTAAAAAATGTTTTCATTTTAATATTTTAAGTAAACAGAAAACTCTATAAGCACAACAGAAAATCAAACAGGCTGAACTAAAAGCTAAGTTAGCAGAGTAACACTGAATTTCAAGAAAGGAACAGTGACACAGCAACAACAACAAAAAAAAACAGCAAGATGAATCTGCCAGAGATGAAAAGTGAAATGGCAATACATACATAAACAGACGAACTTTGAACTACTGAAGGAGCTGCAAACGAGGTAGACTCAGCTGTGAGATGTAAAGAAAAAAAATAAAGGAATAAGGAACTGAAGGGATGGAAGACAGTGTGTGTACTGTATATATGTACATATATATGTCTGTGTGACAGATCCTCTGTGAGCAGTGTGGAGCGTGGGCTGCATGGCTGAGCAATTCCTGTCCAGTTGGCTGGTTGTAAGAGTGTGTACGGTAGGGGGTCCCAGGGAGAGCTTTGATCATTACAGAGTGTGACAGAAGAGTTCTGACAGAGAGGTAACCCCCACAACCCCCAACGTAACATACACACATACACACACGTACCAGTAACATCACCATGACCACTAATGCTACTCCTATACACGGGTGGAGGCAGGAAGGAGGCAGAGGGTAAAGATAAAGTCAGTTTATCATCTTCTTAAACACTATTTTACTTTATATAATATATAAATAATGGCTGCAGCTGACTTAAGGTGGGCATAAGAAAAATGGCCATAGCCTTAAATGCTTAGTATGAACTGTTAAAACACTTAAACATTTAAAACATTTATACTCGATGGCACTTAACAAACTAACAAATGGAAACCAAAATATTAGGATTTAGACGAAGGCAAGTATAATCATTATTTTTAAGGATAATCGTCATTATTTTTAAATTTTGTTTTCGTTTTCAGTTTTAAAATGTGCTTTTAAGCTTTATATGGTATATATTGCACATTATCCCTGCTAATATAAAAACTATAATAAAAAATCTAAATTAAAAACGGATACTGTCACTATGATGAGTACAAGCAGTGTATTCGCTCTGGAACTGCATTTCTGGATATTCAGAGAGGATCTGTGACAGGCACATGTTGCTGAAGAGGCTCGGGGATGTAGTTTGCTGATCTGATGATCCTTGAGCCTCCAGGAGCAGTGCTGGGCTGTCACGCCACTTCCAGTGCTATGATCGGTAAAACAGGAGCCTATGACACAAACTGGTCTAAATTACTTTTTCCCATATAGTCATTACAAAAATTACCTCATCTCATCAGAATTAAATCCTCTGAGTTTTGCAAAATCTGCAAAGCCTACAAGAGCAATATCATGAAAGTATTCCATGGCATGTGTGCAGAGAGACAACGGGCTCAGCCAGAAGAAGTGAGCAGCTTGCTAGAGTACGACCCTTGTCAGTCCCTTAAGGGGCAAGACTTTTTGGGGGGCTCATTGCTACCTAAAATGCCAAATTGCATACACATTGCATACATATGGCAGTGTATTTTGGCATTTTTATTGCAATGAAACTATGGAAAATAGAGCTTATTTAATGTAACTCACCTTGATTCTCTCTGAACTAAGAAATTTATATGCAGCTGCTGCTGTTACAGTGAATTTCTTCTTTCAGTTTCAGTATTTTGCGGTAGAAAAACACTACCACAATGTTGCCTGTAGCGCAAAACAGTTTACCCCACTTTCATGCAGAACATCAGGTAATAGCTTTGCTTTTTTTGTCTATAGCTGTAATTTTTGCAAACATCCCATCTCTCTTGGAAGGTCCATGTGGTGCCTGCATCTGGATGTTTCTTTCCTTCCCGTTTGCCTTTGCATGAACGTTTTACTTTTTCAAAGTAAATATTTCGTATTTGCAAGCGTTCATCAGCAGCTCTGGTTTTCCATATATACAAGGCATTCAGGGACAGTACATAGTAGGTCTGGGGGTGCAATTTTGGAGCATATAGTAGAATCACAAACTACAATGTCACTGTTGATTGTAATGAAAGAGTATGTCAACCACAACGAGTTTGATTGTAAAAGTTTGGGCACAGAAGTGAGTTGTGTGGCCAACAAATTCCCCCGATACAACTTGGTTTAGAGAAATATCATGGTTTGGTTTTAAATAACTATTTTATTAAGGGTATTGCTATTAGGTTATACATCTACTGTCATGCTTACATTAATAAACACAAGCTTACAAAGTAATAATGTTAATGTAGTATGCAGAGCTCTATGAAAACAGCACCTGACTCCCTGCTTCACTCTCTTTATAATTACTAAAGCCACTAGAGAGCTTTGTCCCTTGTTAACATGTTGTTTTGCATCATATCCTGAAAAGACTGATGCTGTCAAAAACAAAAACAAGATCACTTAATAAAATATAACTCAGGGTTGTAATAAGCTGCTTTAGCAAATAATGGATTGGTTAATTTCTTATAGGAGGACAGTGTGGCTCTGTGGCACACAAGAAGCTATGCCACATGGCCAAAACTAAGTGGACAGATGAACGTTACACCAATAATTACACAGAAGAACCATATGCTTTAATATATCAATATAATAGCCTTCTGTAATTTTTTTCTGGCTCTCCTTTAGATTTGGCAGAAAAGATTTATTCATTTCTTATGGATGGTTTTTCTTACAGTGACTGTGGTTTACCAATCTTACTTCACACACTCTGCAACACTCTATTTCATATATAACCATTACAATTTCAGATGTATTATTTGTCATAACTGCATACACAACGACAAGCGACTTACTACCGGCCAGTCAGAAATTGAAAATAGGCTGACAGCATTATGCTTTGTTGGCACTAATAAAATGCTTAATAAATGAAAAAATATGGGGCAAAAATAAACCTGCAAAGCCTAGAGGAACAGAAAAATTATTTATTCATCACTGTTTAGAGTTCGATACATGGTGATTTAAAATTTAAGTAATCTTGCCTTCACAAACCTAGTGTTTACTTGCCAGTATGCAATGTTACTGTACTATATTTCATAGTCCAATAAAACTGAAAAGGACCAAAAGTGACCCTAAAGGCGATCAAATCATCAGACCCTGTGAAAATACCAGCTCACACACACTCTTGGTCCAATAATAGAACATTAATTTTCCAATTTATTTTGTCTCTAGTTGCCAGCCTGCCAGTCCTTCAGGTGTTTTCACTGAGGTTCAGGTTTCTCAGACACTCCGTGAACTGGTAATTAGTTTCTCCTGGCTTTCTGTCTCATAGCCTGTGTGTGTGTGTGTGCATGTGTGTGTGTGAGAGTCACATCCAGACAGAAATCAATTTCAGGCGGAGATCTATCAGCTTTTGTAGCCAGTGATCCAATCATCAAATAATGCATCTGATATCACGCTGTTGAGGTGGTCTGTTCAGGGAATGATTCACTCTCTCTTTCTCTCTGTCTCTCCATCCAATTCTTTTCTCCACCACCCACACACCGTCTTTGCACATTCTCTTACATACACACACACACACACGCTGAGGTGATGGATAGTATTTGGAAACACGACTTCACCTCAACAGCATTAGAGGAAAACCCCTCCTTAAGGTTTTTTTTATACACTGTTAGATATCTAGTCTGAAATGTTCACAGCTCACCAGGAGATATTTTCAAATGAGATGTTGTGATTTATTTTGCGTTCTCCTAAATCTGTTTTGTCTACCTGTAATTCAGTTTGTGATTCCCAACATGCAGCGAACATATTACAAAATGAACTGAAATAGCATCCTACTGCTTTAACAACAGGTGGATGAAGAAACTGTAACAGCAAGGAGTTTGGTTTTTTTTTTTATAAAGGCGATAGATTCACCTCCCCTCATGTGTCACTGCTGCTTTACTTTCTGGTTCCCTGCAGTGCACAGCGTGTATTCATCCTTATCTGTGATGTGTTTCTCCCAGATTTCAGGAGCTGATTTCTAAATGCTGCTGCTGTCTTTCAAAATTACACCAAATTTAATTTATTGTAATTTATTTTCATGGTTTAGACTTTTAATGCTATGCTGAGTTGCTGAGACCAAAACATTAGTAAAAGCACTTAAAGTCAGATGATTACACAGGTTGTCAACAAACCTTCAGGCTTAACAAACCTTTTTGAGCAGAATCATAAAACATGTACAAGCTGCCCTTTGCAAACGTGTCCTCGCAAATCAGCTTACTGACTTTCATATGTCGTATAGTTATGCATAGTTTCCCTTTGCAATAAACCACTATTAACATGTCAGATGCAGAAATGAAGTGTCTCACATGATCTCACATGTTTCTTGCCTGCTGCATCATCAGATGACAGCAGTTACCACTGTGAGAAAAACAGAGCGATACAAATGATGGCCAAATCTACACACGAGTTGTAATTAAATGTATTAATAAAATGTAGTAATCCCTTGTATTTTAGATGGGTGATTGATATCATATGACTCATGAGGTGTGGCAGTTTGTTGGTCTGACATTGTTGTTCAAAATAAACTGCAGATGTACAGACAATCTATGTGTAGATAGAAGATGATTCCTGACTTTGTAGTCAGTCTTTATGCAACATACATATCAAAATTTTAGTCCACGTGAGAACACAACTTAAACAATAAAGTGAGTATACTAAGCCTTAAACTAGTATGCTCGAAGCTACAACATGTACAGCCTTTGGGAGTAAAGCATTTGCATGAGATTCATTTGACTCCACTGTGCTCAGCCTTCCCTCTCCATGCTCTGCTGCACTCTGCTCTGCCCTTCAGGTGTTACTCATTATAAAATAATAAACACAAACAATAAACACAAATGTTACAAGACTTATCAGTCGTGAATTGGTTAGATGGGCAAATTTAGTTCAAAAAATGTTTAGAAAGAAGGAACTCAACGCAATGCAAAACATAAAAATAGCCACAACACAAGCAGAACAGCTTTACCAATTTAACAACGTGTGCAAATAAAGAAAACACCATCAAATGCAGAAATGAAAACTATGTGTCAATTGCAGAGGTTTCCAGGGTGAACTAAAAAATAATAGACAACACTGGGACATGCTGCACTGCTGCCTTGGCTGTTCAAAGAGTCGACCTCAAAGAAGCCTTTGACAGATACTCTCCACATAAAGATATGTTTTGGAGCATATTTGTATTAGAATATATATTAGGAAAAGGTCAAGTATTGCGCTGTGAGATGTGTTTTCTCAATTTTCTCTACTGGCCTTATTTGAATATATGAAATGGCACATATGTAGATTAAAAAGACATTTTCTGTTTTGAGAATTGATGTCTGACCTTCCTGAGTGATTTGTTTTTAATAAAAATGTAGGCGCACACACACACACACACACACACACACACACACACACACACTCACTGTATTAGTACCACTACAGTACAGTACTTGAGAGACTTGCACGCTTCCCTCTGAGTGTGTTAACAGATTTTCTTCCTGCTCCACTTCAGTGTGTGTGTATGTGTGTGTTTGTGTCTGTGTGGGGCAGGGTAGTACCAATCCATGTTTCTCCACTACAGCATGAAGTACCACACACCTGCAGCTTGGCATCATGTGTGTATTTTTATGCAAATGCGAGCTTTGTGTCTGCAGCCAAGCAGACAACTGTGTGTGTTTACCAGTCTTACCAGTGAGAGTATATTTACTACATATAGCCAACTGTGTGTATCTATGTATATTTGCGTGTGTGTATTTTGGGAGGTTACACATTGGTGTCATAATGCACTGGAACAGGCAGCCGTTCCCACTGTCAGGTTGCCATGGTTACCACGAAGCCACAAAGCTGTAAATATCTTGATTCGGTTCAACACACACACGCACACTGTGGACATATGGTATGCATGCTCACGTACAGTCACACCCCTGTTTCTGTCTCTCTCACTCACACATTTTACCAAGTGACACCCATCACACGTAAACACATACGAACAGTCACTTTCACACGTCCGTTCAAAACCAGAAAAAGACACGCAAACACGTGCGCATCATTCACTTCACCACCCACATCAACATAGTCTGTAGGTATGCACACAAACAATTATCTGTCCATCTCACTAAATTATCGTTCACTCATTTACACACATCGTTCCCTCTCTCGCTTCGCTTGCTGCCTCTATCTCTCTCCTTCAGGAGAAAGGTCAGCTCTCACCAGGAGACCCACTGGCCTGTCAGAGAAGGAGGGGGAGGTATGATGGAAGACAGTCCACGCTCAGCCGGCTAAATTTAAAAACAACATCTATGTGCGAAAATTATGTGTGATTTCGAGTCTTTTACCAACAGACTCAAACTACTACACAACAGGAAATCTCTTATTTTTGTCCTGCTTCCATTGGCAAACATCAAAAGGAGGATCACAGCCCACATAAAGAGGAGACAGATAGATAAACCTCTGTTATGTTCTGTTTTCTGTGGCAACCCATTTCAATTCACAATTATGTTCTCATTTACAGATTGTCTGACCAGTGTATGCTGTGTGGTCACAGAGTCGGTTAGTAAGGGTGTGTCTAGAAAAGACCAGAGAGGGGCACATGTTGATGATATGTCTGAAGTTAGTTTAAGCAACTTAAGTCATGTGAATTGTCACGGTCAATTGTGTTCACTGTTGCTGACTGACATGAAAATAATGTCAAAGCAGCAGGACTTCACTGAGAGCTGAGTGAATTTTAGAGTCTGTTTTTGGATCAGTTGATGTGTCAGTCAATCACATGTACTAGGGTGGAAACATTTAGAAGTGGAAATGACACCTGCGGTTACAACCCCAGTGAACCACTACCAAACTGTAGCGTGACAAAAACCATTACTACAACTTGAATTTACATTATATATTTACATTAATAATTTGTAAATGTATTTTATTTCTTTTATCAGGGCAGTTTTGCTAAATTTGCTTATTATGCTAAAGGTCCTACACTCATTTATAATAATAAACCGCTGACTCTGGCAGACTGCATCTGTAACTAACTCTTAAGTTTACCTGCACATGCTCCCACAACTGTGACTGAGCAGGATTATGAAGCTCCATGCTAAAACACCACAGTCATGGCTGCAATAAACACTTGGTCTTTCAATTGATTCATTGTTTGTTTCAAAATAGAAGAAAAATGTTAAACAGAACGGTACCTGATTTATTTACCGTCAGCTGCTGGTTTAGCACTAGCTATAAGTCACGGTATCTGTGCAGATTATCTCAGGACAGGGATTCTGGAGTCTACTAGAAAGTATAACTCATTTTATTATTTTAAATTGCTTTGGTTGCTGGACTTGCAGTGTAAATCAGGAAACTACAATGTCGTATTAGATGTAAATATGTGGCATCTGAGAGTGTTCTAGGTGGGAAGAGGACTCTTGACATGCAAGTAAGACATGTTTTAATATATTTAAGGCACTTAGATTAGCTGAAAAACTGTGCTGAGACATTTCAGATACATTCTGCAGGCCTTTTTCAAAAGACCTCATCCATGAGGTGTAAAAATAGCCAGACTACTATGGAGGGAAGGCCACAGTAGTCTGGTGTGTGTCTGTAGACAAAACAAGAGAAATCACTAATTATAATACCCTACTTAGAGCAAGTGTTGGCCTGGCAACCAACAAACCAAGGTTAATAATATTACTTTTATCCTTGTACAATACTACTGTATTGATATATGTGATTTATATTTGTTACCAAGTACTGAGATTGTCAGAGGGCTTGGTTTAGCTAGTTCTGGTTGTTAACAGTTGAACTGTTTATCCGTGGCATGTCTGGTGGCATTGGGCCTAATTTAGAAACTCCTGTGAGTTGGATCAGAGGGTAGGGACAAATTTTTCCAATTTCCAAATAGGAAGCTGTAATGAGTTTAACTGAGTGTTGTGCTAAAATAATGTATTAGCACAACACTGATGATGCTAATTTTTTTGTTTCTTTGCCAGAAACTAGAACTGCACGTCAGCCAACATGACTTTAACACACAGCTACTGTAACTGTCACTTGCAAAGGTTTGATGGATACTGAAGTGATTCATGCATTTGGAGGAATTTATTAACAAATTATGTTTTATGGAGAGAAATTAAGTTTGCTACTAAATTTTAACTGGTCAGTACAAACGTAAACAGCAATGCACTTAATTATTTTATAAAAAACTAGTGTAGTGACGATAGAAGACTACAAATGACAATGTGACAGTAGTCAGTTTACTGGCTATTACTGTTTCGGTTCACTCTCACTGCTGTCAGTTACTTTAGGATACAGCCGTTTTCATGTAAAATCTCTTAAAATCAGGCTGAACTTTAAATACAGCACCAAGCAGGAGACCGACAGAAAATAGCTGGTAAATACTTTTCACTTAACAAAAGTATTAAATGAATTCAATTTCCGAAATTCATGCAAACATGACTATTCACTTCAGTGGCTATTCCCATTCGGCATTAAAAAAAAACCCTAAATTTACCACCCAATAAGTGGGTCTTCCATGACCCTTTTTAAAAATCCATCTCATTGAAAAACAATATAATTCAAGGTAAAATGTGATGTGCTACCTCTCACTCCACTTTGTTTTGCCTTTTTGCTGCCAACAGAAATATGTAACAGCACTTCCTAATGTAAGAAAGAAAATAATTAAATAACACCGGTGATACCCTTAAAGCTGCAGGCATCCTTGGCTGTCCTCTACAGAGACTACACAGGATTTTCCTTCTTTTTTCATCCTGGCACATTTCACCTTGTCCTTGCCTGTTATCTTCTGCTTTTAATGAGATGTCTTCAGACACATAATGCAATTTTGAGTCGATGTGTAAGTGCAGAATGAATGTCTACAGACAGTGCTTTGGATATGCTATTTATGTGAATATTTTTTCATATGTTTGCACCAGTCTAAAGCTGAAAGGCTGAGGTATATCTGTACAGACCATTACACTTACTTACTCACCCTTACACACGCTACAGAGAGAAGAAGAATAGAGAAAAGAATAAGACCTTGATTCAGAGAGGGAATAAGAAGAATAAAAAGATGAATTTGAAGGTGGATTTGATTCCCTCAGACAACCTCAAGGAGACTGACACAAGTGGAATATGAATGAGGAAAGAGTGTGTGTGTGTGAAGTGGGAAGCAAGTGTCGGTAGAGAGACTCAGACGGCGAAAGGAAGAGACGCTAAAAGAGAGAGAAACACCGACGAGTGAGGGAGTGAGGAGAAAAGGAGCAGAGTGGAAACAAAAAAAGTGGTGAGAGGAGAGGGGAAAGAGGGTCAAAGAGCCTGAAAGAAAACCTGACAGAAGGTGGGAAAGATGGACTAGTAAGCTAATGGCAGACGACAATAAGAGAGAGACAAAAGGAAATGATAGATAAGAAGTAAAGAAATGGTGCTGGCATTAAAGAGAAGGGAGACACTGAGGGAGACAATAACAAGATTTGAGAAAGAAAATGGTGGGAAGGTCGTAGAAGTAAAGTCAGACGATGGGGACTTGAAGACCACATTTGCAATAATACAGATAACAATATTTTCGACTATGTCATTTCCTTCAAAAACTCAAGTGTTTATGACATTGCTGATAGTTTGAGCAGGTGAAACTGAGATTTTAATACATGATTGTCGTGTGATAGACCATTATGGCATTTGTGCCTTCTCTGGCTAGCGATGTACAGAGGCCACATTTCTGTCGTCTCTTATGAGACATGTTCAGCGTTACAAAATGGAGATGCATAGGTCAGATGGAAATGTAGAAGATGAAGAGTACTAGAGATAAAAAAAGGGGAAGTGTCAAAAGAGGAAAGGAAGAGGGGACGGTAATGTAACAGAGTGTAGTAGGAAATGAAAGAAACTCGGGGAATTTGTATTAAAGAAAAAAGGAGAGATGGTAATAGACTAAAAAAGAGGAGAATAGACAGGTCTTAATCAATCACAGTGGTGACAGGAAAACAGGAACAAAAGAGAAAGACAGAGTGAGAAATGACAGCCAGATGTGCATAAGAATGAGAGACAGTGAAAAAAAAAATGGCAGACAATCAGGAATAGAGCGAGACTGACACATCGATGCGAGGGGAAAAAGGAGGGAGTTGGTCTGGGGATCAAACCGGTCTCAGAGATCATTTGACAGCAGATGAAAAAAGCAGGTGATGAGGAGCGAAATGGTGCAGATGAACAGACAGAGAAGATGAATGCAGATGAGGAGTGGAAGTGATAAGATAAAAGAAAGACAGAAGGAAGAAAAAAAAAACAGAGGTGGAAGACTTAAGTACCTATGGTGTCACCTTTGTTAGTGCATGACGCCACCGCTCTGCAATAATATGAATGAAAATAGCACAGGCTGTTTCAAATCCAAAAAATATTCAGGAGACAAAGTGAGGCAGAAACAGGAGGAGGGCAAACGCTAACATTGTTCAGGAAGATGAAAATGAGGGAAATTTTGACCTCATATATCGAAGTATGTTTGATTATTTAAGCTACAAATGAGCAACAAACACAAACAAAACCAAAATTAGATGATTCCGTGTTTTAGAGTACAATTTTCAGCTATATTTCGTCATAAATAAATCATTACCTTATTATTTTGAGACATTGCAGTAATTACTCTGTGAATCCATCAACAACATCAGTTCAACACTGTATTGCAAATTTAGTGAAACAGGTCTAGAGCAGTCAGTTTGGTAGAGAATGACGAATTAGAGAAGAAACTCATCTCTTTCTAATAGGGCATTTTTGCAGTCTGGTTTGGGTTTACCACATCAAATGTTATCAGACAGAAAATCTATATTTTGGATAATGGGGCAACGCTTGAGCAGAGCCGAGGTGACACAAGCAGGCAGCAACCACCAAGGCAGAGTCAATCCATACTCGCAAACATTCTGTTTAGCCTTGTGTTACACTGAGGCACACGTCAGATGTAGTTATGTTTAAGTATAATAAAGGGACGTCTGCATGGATTCCAATGATTTGGTCACAGTGTTGCTTCAAATAAATTGTTTAAGGGGAGAAACACATTTTCGGTGCTACTAGGGCTAAGAAAAGCTTGAGTCTGATCCACATAAAGCAAAATTACAAAATTACTTGTAGCATTTTCATTAGTGAGGGATAATACTTATATAAATCATCATGTCTGCACTGCTGTTCTTGAATGATTCCAGCATTTATTTTGTGCTGCTAGGAATTTTGCAAATTTACAGGTACATTTTGTTATTGGGTGATGTCCCTAGTGCAGTGACGGACTCATGATCCTTCACTGACTATCCACACAAAAACACTGCCAACTTAACATGACATATTTTTGTAGTTTCTCATGTTTAGTTAAAAAAGGATTTCCTTATTTCATGTGATAACTGTTGATTTCATGGGCATTTTTTATTCCTGTAGAATTAGCTTGTACAACTCAGAATTCATAACTTTAACAATGACGGCAAGATGTCCTGGTCTGCAGGCAGCAAGGCCGGCCCAAATCATGATACTACCACCACCATGTTTCACAGATAGGATACGATGCTTATGCTGGACAGACAGTGGTTTACACTAAACACAAAGCTTCTCATTCAAGCCAAAACCTTTGGCTGCTTCTGTTTCATCGATTCAAAGCAGATTCTTCCAGCAGCCTTCTGGAAGACCATGTTATCCACATTGTCTAAAGTGTAGACAGACATCAATGTGCTTTTTGGGGAGTCGTAGCTTATTCCTCGAAACTCTATCATGCACACATGTTGTTGACGGTGTCATAAACACTGATTATTAACCTCTGCAAGTCTTTAGTTTCATAGACATTACTGTGAGGTTCTTAGTGACTTTCAGAACTGGTACACACTCTTAGTGTGGTCTTAGTTGGTCAGCCACTACTGGGGAGGTTAACAATGGTTTTGAATGTTCTCCATTTGCACACTGTCTGCCTGACTGTCGACTGGTGGAGACCAGACTCTCTAGGAATCCTTTTGTATGCCTTTCTAGTCTGGTGAGCACCAACAACTCTTCTTCTGAAGTCTTCAGAAATCTCATTTGCTCAAGCCATGACAAACATTTACAAACCTTTGTTGTGAAGATCAGACTTTGTTAGTGATGCCCCAGATTTCTCTTCTTTAAATAAGGGCTGTGAAACCCCGAGCTGACATCAAAGAACCAGGGGCACAGACAGGAAGTGGCACTAGGAAATAACTCTCTATACCAACAGGTGGTGATAGTGTCTACTCAACATTTAAAACAGTATAGCAGAAGAAGACCTGCACATCACTCTTACTCATCACAGTTTTACAGTTTATAGATACTTCTAACTAAACGAATATGTCTCATAAGAAGTTGTAAATGGTACTGGGGTCCATTTCCTTTCAGCAGTAACCAGTCACAGTGTTTTTTCCTCAATATATATATATATATATGTTGAATTGTTCGAAAAGCTGCCAATGGGGGTTCAACTAGTGCAGACAGATGCTCAGCAAAAACAACATTGGCCCAGTGATTCATAACCTTAAGCAGGGCCTCACAGACTCACACCTGATTGTCATCCCATTTAAATGCCTGACTCTAATTTACTTCCCCTAGAGAATAATATATATATATATGCATATACAGAAACATGTAGGGATTCGGTGTAAATGTAATATCAGAGTAAAAAAAAACAAAAAACACAAGCCAAGCAGAAAAATTAGTAGACCGGAAACAGCCTTGTGGTGTTGTTGAGTGGCCTTAAATCACTGACTCACATTGCACATGAAGGTGTGAAGAGTGGTTCAGTGTCAGCAGATATCAACACAGCACGTATCAGTAAAAGCCCGACAGTAAATTGTCTAAATGTATTTTTTAACACATATTGTACACGATTTAATTAGGCATGATAATCCGCTTTGACTCTATAGTTGCTGACATGAAGTATTTATTATCAGCAACATTAATTGGTAAAACAACAATAAGACAAACAACAGGTTTAAAGGGCTGTTTGTTCTACATTTCCTCAGTAGGTGACAAAAAGGTTGCCGAGAAAAACTGTACATTTCTGGCTTTTCTTCGATTTGGAGATTTTTTATGTGGTGTTTTATAGGTAGTGCAAGTTTTTAAACCCTGAGGCCGGCAAAATCCATTCAGTATCTTTAATAAGATTTTAAAGATCCCTGGTCATCAATCTTAAAATGAGTCAGCCTGTAAATTTGAGAAAAATTGACTTTTTGAAAGCACAGCAAACAGCAGGTGAAGAGAGAAGGTGTTCACCTCTGCAGACACACAAAAGAGCACCTCATCACTCTTCTTACAAATTCAATTTAGGGAACAGCAGAGGAAATACTTCTCTTACTTCCAATTTATTTAACATTTGCTAAGGATGAATTCTGCTGATAACTATGTGATTATGGCCCGTCCGACCTGTCTGTGCTGCAACAGCTCTGCAGGATATCCTGTCTAAACCACTGAGTGAAGGTCAAACATTACCACCCACAAAAACTCAGATCAGTCACATTAATGTGTAGCGGCTGGAAGTAGTGATTCAAGTAGTAATGACAGCTGTGTGGGAGGACAGCTATGGTGTGTACGTGCACAGGCAAAATAGTAGCATAAGAAATCCACAGAATGCCCTTTAGCAGTGTGCCTGATATTCACTACTGTCATGAACACAATATTTATGGAGACATCAATTTTCAGTCCATCTCAAATCCTGTTTAGATATTACCATTGGAAACTTTAGCCACAGAAAAAGCAATTAGTTTTACTGAAGGGAATCTACTTTTTGAATGTTTTCCTTATTATATCAACAACAAGACTGCAATGATCATTCTTCCATCATGTACTTACAGTTTTTTACTCTCTTCAAACCATTCAGTGACCCTTTGTGCCTAAGTGGTAGCATCTGCATTTAGTATCACCTGTCCACATCTGCAAATGTAAGAACATTATTTTTGTGTCAATAACCGATAAATGACAGAATCACCTGTTATCTCTGAATGTTAAAATGCATGATGTTTGAGTATTTACCAATTAAAATGCAACCATTTTGGCTCACAGGCAGCACAGCTACAGCACACTAGCATTTATTATTATTATTATTATTATTATTATTATTTATTAGTATTTTTCAACACCTACTGTCTTAAGTCCTTTCT